>CAHIKZ030002428.1:30000-220000 GCA_903632075.3 Acanthosepion pharaonis | reverse complement strand
TTTTTGTTCTTAATTATTAAATTAAAATCAATATACCGCCTTTAATTGTCGAAAATGTTTAATATCTAAATAATCACTAAACTAATTTTGTTTCTTTCTTTCCAGGTTTTCAGAAAAGACGTTTAGAAAACTTGATACCATTTATCGTAAGAATCACTGAAAAACCGTTATTCAGCTAGAAAGAGAACAGGTTAAAATTCTATTTGTACATTTGCCCATTCTCTTCCCAACTGAGCAATGGTGAGAAAAAAAAATTATATTGACTTCAATAATGCTTCCATATTCTTGCTTTTGGGAATTTTAATTTATTCAAGAACCATTAAGAGAATGGTGAATAAGTTTAAAAACTGAAGCAATAGAGGAAAAAATGATTTAGAAGCCAAAAACAGGAAAAGCGATTAATCCTTTCAACTTAGTGTAAAGAAAAAATTAGAAAAGATCCAACTCAATCCAAAAAAAATATTTGTTGTTTGGGAGAATTTTTTATCTATGACAATCAAAAGGTTCAACACGAAAAGGACTTGAAAATGAAATCGTACGTGAAACGTGTGAGGCAACTTTTTAATCCAGGCTAGAAAATAAAAAGATTAGAGAAAGCGAAGATCATCTTGAATAAGTTAGAAAATGATCCTGGAATAATTATATTTAAACTTAATTTCAATCCTTTTAGGAGCTTCCGATTTTTAGCTAATTAATGCTGAGCATGTCATTTTCGTTTATGATAGATTTCATCAAGATTCACCTGTTAAGCTTTGAGAATAATATATATATTTATTACTCAAAGTAGAGTCAAATCTCTATCTATAAAAGGCAGGATGTGTGTGTGTGGGTGGGTGTGTAACGAATGCACGGCCGCAATTTTCGACGGATTTGCAGCAAGATTTACATGCACATGCTCCAAGTTAGCCGGAAGGCCAAGACCGACTTTGCATTTCCCAACTTCCATCGATAGTGGAAATAATCGATTTTTTTCATGCTTCTACGGCAGTTTTCATGTAGTTTGCGGCCATTTTCTACTGACCAGAGTGACAGCCTATAGCTGGCTGCCACGAATAGGCAGAAAGATTCTATTGGCCAGCGTGAGAGTCAACAGCTGACTGACACGAATGTTAGCTAGCATGCTATCATGCAAAAAAAAAGATATATAGCTTGCATTCGTCACAAATATGGGAAAAATTTAAATCTGCATGGCACTTTACTCCAATTGGCTCATTCGCTTGCTTAAACTCAACGTTGATTCTGATTCCGCAGAACTGGGTTGGGTGAAAAAAAAAATATTTGTTGTTAACATTCTTTTTTCATTCGGTTTTTCCAGTTACGAGTCCTTTTTTAAAGCTGATCGTTTTGTATTCATTTTGTTTAGTTCTTTTTTTTTTAACAGATTTAATGTTTAGTATAGAGCTTAGAAAAAATTCGCAGTGTGAGATAGGCAAGATATAAGGCATGTAATCAACATCAGCACGGCAAAGGGCACTCCTTTAAAAGGCAAGGAAGGGCAAAATATTTTTTAAGTCAAGTGATAGCGATTGCTGTATGAGTCGTACGATTTTATATTTCAACCCTTTTTCAACGCCGGGCTATGCTGCTAGTCGAGTTATAAAAAGTTCAGATAATTTCAGCAATATATCTTTAATCATTTCTAAGATACAAGGCTAATCTAAGAAATGGACATATTTTATTTTTACACGATTTAGACAGTTTAGCTGTTACATTCTGTACGTTACTTGCAACTAATAAAAAAATATCAATGAATATTTTTGTTATGTCGAATACGAAAGAAATATTTCAAAAAATTAAAGACACTTCCAAAAACTATAAAAAATGCCAACATATTCTTTGTTTGAGGGGATATCTATATCTTGTCTAAGAATTTATCTCAGCATTTCTATTTAGCCTTTTGTTTTTTGTTTTTTATAGCGGTTCTTATATTTGAATATAGACATTGAACAGCATATGTTGAAATAACTTTTTAATATTCAAAATCCTATATTACCCTACCAAATTTCAAGTTTCCCACTATTTTCTGTTTAGTTGCTCAGCGCCTAGCTGTTGAAACTTGAATAAAGCATAGAATAATAATAATACAACACAAAATGTACTTAAACAAAATGTATTGAAACAAGAACGTGTACACAATATTTACAGATAGTTTGGTATATTCTTGGGAAGACCGTTCCTGTAGAATGGGTTGACTAGTCGCAGTTGGGCAGAGTATCTGGATTGGATCTCTTCTTCCTCACCCGTCTTCCCGGTACCAACCATATTTATATGGTCGGTACTCCACTATGTAAATTAGGTGGATCGTACCACAACACTAGCCAACAGATGAAGTCGCCCATTGGTGGATAATATCTCCAAGATTGGAAAAACCTGTTCTAAAACATTGTATTAAAAGCTGAATATAAGCATGTATAAAAAGCTAATATAGGAAAATATTTACCATTCCTGTAGCGGTCCCATTCATTAAACTCGAACCTCTTGTCCGTATACTGGACGCCGGCAGCTGCGAATAGCATGCGAATAATCTCAGCACGACCACGCCCATTGAAGTAGTATAGAGTGTAATTCGGCATTTTGATTATTTCTTTGTTTTCAGAAGAACACGCGGAAAAATTTCGATGTTGCGTCGTTTAACGGCGAGCCGCTTTGACTCTGGTTGTGAATTCTCAAGAACCGGTCAATTTTATACCCAAATCTGACTCACTCGAAATAATTTCTTAGCTCAAAGAACAAGGTTACCAGGTAAAATCTTGAAAGTGGACAAATGAAAGGGGGAAAAAAATTGAGGAGCAGGTGTTTTTTTTTTTTTGATTACACTCTACATTATTGTGTGCTTGCTTTTCTGGCCCTCGAAGACCGGTAATGACCCTGATTGACGCTACCTCTGCTTTAACGTCCTTACGGGAAAGGCTGGCGGCTAGCGAGGATGATTGATTTGAACTTATGAACGGATTTAGCCAATAATCATTAAAACAAAAAGAAAAAAAAGAGGAAACTCGGCTTGATCAAAGTTTTATTGATCTAACTTCTAAGTCGACAACGGTAAAACATTTATTTATCCCGTAGGTCATTTAAAAAAGAAAGAAAAAAGTTTAGTTTTATGGTAAGAGTTAGCGTTGCAAGTAGTGACAAAATATAAACAATATTTGTTCGTATAGTACTGCAATAAATAGGTTAACGAACGTATTTCTTACTAAGGGAGATAACTCTACGATTCATATCCGTAAATTACAGATAGATTTTCTAATTTTCGTTACAAGAAAAATCAGAAATGAACAGGAAATTATTTTGACAGGGTGGAAGTCAGCTGTGTCAGACATACCGATATTTTAATAGTAGCAATTAAACTTAATTATTAATTAGTATTTACAGATAGTCTATCTATCTATCTATCTATAAATAAATATATATATATATATATATATATATATATATATATATATATATATATATATATATAATACGCTATATATGTTTTGTTTTAGCTGTATTTAAAACCCAGTAATTTTAAAAAGTTAATCCAAAATTCGCTTGAGGATGAAATGGAACTAATGTCTTTAAGTTAATCACAAAATTAAATTCGGACTTTTTCGCTTCCATTTTTGAAACATGGTTAGAACTGTGTAGCGAAAAAAAAAACATATTTTAAATCAATTAATTTATAATATTAATGCTCTGTAAATTTACATTGAGCACTATTTTGTAAAAATAAAAATATCTATAAGAACACCGGATTATATATCTTGCTGTTCTTTTTTTTTATTTATATATATATATATATATATATATATATATATATATATATATATATATATATATATATATATATATATATATATATATATATATATATATATATATATATATATATATATATATATATATATATATATATATCTTATGTCACATTTGTTTGGAGAGTAGTAATTTTGACTGTTAAGAAAGATGAAACATAATTACTACTCTCAAAAACAAACGTACAAATTAAATAATATTTATAAATCAAAAGAAAATGGTTGAATCCGTCAACACAGCAATAAAAACAATATCTCCACACGTGACAGTAAATGACGTAATTTCAGTTAACAGTATGAAAATAGCGTTCTGTAAATTCTTCCAGTTGCTAAGGACATTTTGTTTTTTGTTATTATTAGTTACTTTATTTAAATAAATTCATTTCGTTTTTTACCTTGAGAGAGTCCACATTGGACGAAACGCCTCACACAATATATATTACAGTTTTCCTGTTGTCATTTATATATATATATATATATATATATATATATATATATATATATATATATATATATATATATAATATTATGGAAAATATACATACATATACAAATTATATATAAAAAAATTCCCATACATGTATATTTTCAGAAAAAAAAAAAATTATCCAAGAGGAAGAATCCAGGTAGAACTCAATGTCCAGGACAGAGTAAGGATATAATAAAAAGGCTTAAACACTAATATTCCATGGTCATAATTTATTCCATTGGAATCGTAAATACGATCCAATTCATCAGACCTACGAGACGAGATGGGACGAAGGAAAATAAAATTGTGTTTACTTAAAGGGCCGCATTGTAATTGAGAAAATTAGTATTTTCCTTCGTCCCATCTCTCTCCCCCCACCTCTTCTCTTCTTTCCCCCCCCTCCTATCCTAATTGTCTATGGTGTGTATATGTCACCACGAAATGTATCTTTATGCATTAGACATCCGTCGACTTTCTTTCTCTCCTCTTTTTAAATTCCCCCACATCTCCAAAAACTCTCTCTGTTAAGGTTACATGTCCCTCCTCCTCATACTTACACTTTCTCTAAATTCTGTTTTGATTTCCGGAGTTGTTTTTTCTGTTTTCTTTTTGAATTTTTAGGTCTGATGATTTGGATTGTATTTACGATTCCAATGGAATAAATTATGACCATGGAATATTAGTGTTTAAGCCTTTTTATTATATATATATATATATATATATATATATATATATATATATATATATATATATATATATATATAAATTCAGACTTTGCCTGGCCATCGACGCACTCTGGATAGCAGATGTAACTCTAAGAAAAAATAATGATGGAATGAAGATGGTGAAGTTCCACATTATTTCATCTACTGGAAAAATCAATAGAATGTATTTTTTTAAAAAGCCATTTTCCCGATAAAATGTTTTTAGTGAGTGATTTTATATATTGCAACGAAAACGGGTAGTAGTCGCTCAGTCAATGAATACCTTATAAGGAAATGCGTAATAATGCCATTACCATGATCATTAGTTTGATATGTTAAAGTCATGCCTAAAAAAAGCATTATAAAATTTCTTGAGAACAAAATTTGTAAACGTCAATCGATATTTATTGATGTAAATTCAAATGCAGCCTATTTTTATAACGGCGTGTCAAATATAACAATGGTATATTTTCATTTAACCTTAAAAAAAGAGTTAATTTACCATATATTTTAATTTGATAGCTTTTTTTATCACAACGTTCAGGGGTTTTTATTTCTGATCCATCCTGCTTATTAAACGGTTTGATGTTATCGAAATTTCTTAGACAAAATACTAACATTATCATAAGTCTTTAACTAGTTTTCACCCTTTACCCGTATTTAACGGTCGTAGAAACAGAAATTCTTTGGCGTTAAGTTATCAAAATTTCTTAAAAAATCAGTATTTTTATTAATGTTTCGTTAGTTTAGCTTTGATCACACAGGGCGCGATGGGTAAATTGTCACGATTTTATATTTTAACATTTCGCGCATGCGCGTTGTTTGCTTTTGATTTTGTCGTCTGCAGAGTATAGTAGGGTCAGTTGAGCACAGACTGTGGGGAAAAAGAGACCATGACGCTCTTCACTCCGCCAGAAATTTGGAAGCGGCATCCTGTACTGCTTGACATTCGCGCCGGAAGCTCCAATACGAACATTTCAGAGTGTTTGGGTGTCAATCTAAGGATTCGGAAAAAGCTGGATGAGTCTAATAGTGATTTCAAAGGTGTTTGCTGTGCTCACTAGTTATAGGGACGGTATGCCTCCATTCAACTTCCTACAGGGCCCCAGACTCAATAGGGAGGTCTACATCGAGTGCCTTGAGGAGGTAGTGCTGCTCTGGGTCAAGAATTGTGGCTGCTGGGAGACCCTATGTGTGATAATAGGACTCTACACCATGCTACACAAGCGAGAGTAAAGAGTCAATTTCTGCAATCATCTCACCCCTTACATCTGGCCACCTAACCCCCCAGTGTTATACCACCTTGATTGCTATCTGTGGGGCGACGTTGAACGAGAGACCAACACCAAAGATGAACTGACGGAAAGGAATAAGGCAGCATTCACCAACTTAAACAACGGGGCCGTCCAGAAGAGTTGCAGGAGATTCCGAAGTCATCTGGGCGGGGCGTGGTTGAAGCCAATGGCGATTTTATTGAATAAATTTACTCTTTAGTATTTAAAGATATTTTTTTGGTTTGGTTTGGTTTGGTTTGATTTGTTTTACGATATATTAACCTCAATGGGTCATTTAATGTCGACAAGATTTTATTGTTAGTAAGATTTTTTTTCAGAAATGTATTGATGGTAATAATTATTTTCTTGAAAAAGTCATTACTGGTAATAACTTTTTACAAAAATGTATTGATAGTATTAAAACCTATTTTTATACTTTCATAGTGCTTTGACCCTAGTTTTGGGGTATAACTATTTGCCCATACCTGGGACCCTAACAGGTGCTACCACTCCGGGACAGGTTAAACTTGGGAACACCATGCAATTTAAGAGCTGGTTTCACACTCCTCAAAACCTCTTGACCAGAGGCCTTGTTGTTGGATGTATCTTATCGTCTTACCCAGGATGCGGATGTAGTTTATCGTCTTAAACAGGATGCTGTAATTTTGGTAAATACATCTGTTAAAATGAGATGGCAGTGTTAATTTCCTTTTTTGTGTAATCTAGATGACAGTTTCTCTATCGCAGACTTTATTTCTGTGGGTTTTTTATCGCGACGTTTTCTTTCTCACACATGCTGATCGTTTAGCGGTCGTAGACATTGAAATGCATTTTATATTCGAACAAAATTCCTTATTTCTTCTTGATTTCGATATGTGTTTGATAGTTCCAAGACCCTCATCCCCCCCACCCAATTTACATGTCGGTTTTATAAGAATGTCGATAAAATGTGTCTACAGTTTAGAGGCGGGGGGGGGAGACAATTTTCTTTAGAGTATCAAAATGGCACTTAGAAAAATAAAATTATTTTAAAAAAAGAACATTTTAAAAGACATTTTCATCCGAATGTTGCAAGTATTTTATATAGAATTTTCAAAGTAGAAATCACGGAAAATGTAACAGTAAAAATAATATGTTAATAATAATAATAATAATAATAATAATAATAATAATAATAGTAATAATAATAACAACAAAATAATTGTATTAGGATAATGATAATAATAAAATGTTATTAATATTAATAATATTAGCATATTAATAATGATAAAATATTGATGATGATATCATAATAATGATATAATAATGATAATAATAATAACAATGATATAATAATATGTCAATAATATTAGTATATTAATATAACAAGATTAGGAATTATAATTATTTTTATGGCAATGATGATATAATAATGATAATAAGAGCATAAAACTAATAATGATAATATTGCTAAAAATGATTACAATATTATAACAATAAAAAAAAATAATAATAATAATCTAACATTGACAATAAGTCCAATTCAATAATAATATTATAATAGCAATAATAATAATAATAATAAGAAGAAGAAGAAGAAGAAGAAGGATGAGGACGAGGAAGAGGAGAAGGGGTGGAGGAGGAGGAGGAAGAAGAAGAAGAAGGAAGAGAAAAAGGAAGAGGAGAAGAAGGAAAAAACAAAAGATTAGAAGAAGAAGAAGAAGAAGAAGAAGAAGAAGAAGAAGAAGGATGAGGACGAGGAAGAGAGAAGGGGAGGAGGAGGAGGAAGAAGAAGAAGAAGGAAGAGAAAAAGGAAGAGGAGAAGAAGGAAAAAACAAAAGATTAGAAGAAGAAGAAGAAGAAGGATGAGGACGAGGAAGAGGAGAAGGGGTGGAGGAGGAGGAAGAAGAAGAAGAAGAAGGAAGAGAAAAAGGAAGAGGAGAAGAAGGAAAAAACAAAAGATTAGAAGAAGAAGAAGAAGTAGGAGGAGGACGAGGAAGAAGAAGAAGAGAAAGAAGATGAAGAAGAAGATGATGAAGAAGAAGAAGAAGGATGAGGACGAGGAAGAGGAGAAGGGGTGGAGAAGGAAGAAGAAGAAGAAGAAGAAAGGAAGAGAAAAAGGAAGAGGAGAAGAAGGAAAAAACAAAAGATTAGAAGAAGAAGAAGAAGAGAAAGAAGAAGAGAAAGAAGAAGAAGAAGAAGAAGAAGAAGAAGAAGAAGAAGAAATAAATTTTTTTTAATATCAATTCAGTTTTTACCAAATTTACAGAGAAAAGAAAGAGAAAGAGAGAGAGAGAAAGAGAGAGCGAGAGAGAAAAAGATGTCAAAGCATTAAAATTCGATTTTCAACGAAAGGATAAATATTTAACATTTGAATATCATATTTCCAATCGTTGTCTAAAACTTTTCCCGGGCGAATAAAAAAAAAACAGAAAAAAAACAAATTATCTGCATTTCAGGTGAGATTCGATCATTTTGACAAATTCGATTTTTTCCCCCAGATAAATTTCTTTTTATTTTGAAACTCGATATTCAGAAATGTCATTTCTACGTCTTGAAAAAAATGAATGCATTTTTTTCTTGTTTTACGGAGAAACATCAAAGGCAACTGAAATAAAATAAAAAAAAATACATAACCTGGAAATTATTAATATTTAAATAATTTCATTTATTCTATGTTTCTGGATTTTATCATCACTTTCCGGGGATTTTATTTCCGATCGATGCCGCTTATTTAAATATCGTAAAAATAGAACTGATTTTTAAATAGACGTAATAGTCTTAAGTTGTCCGAATTTCTGAGATGAAATATTGTCATTATTATGCATTTTCTTGCATCTTATTTTTAATGCTTTTTTATCGCAACGTCCAGGTCGAATTAATTCGGATAATTGTTTAACGTTCGTAGAAATAGAAATGCATTGTAAATGGACGTAATGGTCTTAAGTTGTCCAAATTTCTTAGAGGAATCCTTGTCATTATTATTAATATTCTACTGTTTTTTCTTACATCTTATTTTTGTTGCTTTTATGCCTTTTTATTTCCGATCCATTCTGCTTATTTAATGGCCGTAGAAATAGAAATGCATTGTAAATGGACGTAATGGTCTTAAGTTGTCCAAATTTCTTAGAGGAAGCATTGTCATTATTATTAATATTCTACTGGTTTATCTTACATCTTATTTTTGTTGCTTTCATGCCTTTTTATTTCCGATCTATTCTGCTTATTTAATGGCCGTAGAAATAGAAATGCATTGTGAACTGACGTAATGGTCTTAAGTTGTCCAAATTTCTTAGAGGAATCCTTGTCATTATTATTAATTTTGGGCTAGTTTTTCATTCGTCTTATTTTTGTTGCTTTTATTTGCAACGTTCAGCTAGTTATGTTTCTTACTTAATGGACATAGAAGCAAAAATACATTATAAATAAATGTAAATTATTTGCCTTTCTTAGATGAAGCTTAGGCATTATTATTAATTTTTGACTAGTTTGTCTTTCATCTCATTTTGTTGCTTTTTTATCGCAACATGCAGGTCATTATGTTGCTTAATGGAGGTAGAAGCAAAAATCATACTTATTATAAAACCCAGGTTGTGTGTGTGTCTGTGTCTGTTTCGTTTATATATTGGATCGGATTTCCTACATTTTTCAACCGATTTCAACAAAACTTCACAAGACTGCGTAAAATTACCTTGCGGTGGTTCTGACAGCGCCAAAAAATGGAAAAAACACAATTGTTTTTGCACGAAATCAATTTGAAAACACGATTAAGAGGCATCGTTGTCGAGAATGAAAGGGGGACAACTCATATCGAGTTATACTTATTATAAAACCCAGGTTGTTTGTGTGTGTGTGTGTGTGTGTGTGTGTTCGTTTATATATGGGATCGGAATTCCTACATTTTTCAACCGATTTCAACAAAACTTTACTTTTTTATGGCAGGTAGTGTTTCTTATTGTCTTGCACACTTTTTTTCTTTATTTTTACATTCAGAATGCTTAAAAATTCCATTTACAAGACAATTGTTTATAATAAAATTCTATTCAATCGGTAGAGACTCATAACGATTGAAAACAATGTTTTTGTTTGAGTTTGGGTTTGACCAATTTGTAAAAAAAAAAATAAACAAAAAACAAAAACAAAAACAAAAAAAAACTAATTAAGACATGCGTGTCCGTCAAGCTTAAACAATAATCTTTGTCAATTTTATTTTTCAGTCTTTATGATGGTCGATACTTAATCTATCTCTTACTGTTACATCCCCGGGCAAAGCCGGGCTCTACTGCTAGTACATTATAAAAAGACGTAAATTATTTCTTAAATGAAGCATTGGCATTATTATTAATGTCTTTCATCTTATTTTGTTCCTTTTTATCGCAACAGGTCGTTATGTTGCTCAATTTATGTAGAGGCAGAGATACATTTTAAATAAACGTAAATTGTTTTTCTTTCTTAAATAAAGCATTGGCATTATTATTAATTTTTGACTAGTTCTTTCTTTCAACATATTTTCTTGCTGCTCATATAACAGTCAATATATTACAAATAGACTTTTAGTTAAGGATTTCGTCCATATTTTAGAAACCCCAACAAAATCACCTTTTAGTAAGTACATCATTGATGACTGAATTCCTTTATTTTTCTACAGTTAAATAAACTAGCCAATGAAAACAGACATATATCTCATGATTGTGGACATGCTTTATTAGAATGATGCTATTTATGTTTGTATATGCTTCTTGTTATAACAGTAAAAAATGGCACATAATAGCGGCATTTTTGCTAGGGCAATACTGTTTAAATCCACTATTTCAAAGTCCATTCGATAACAAGTCTACGTTAGTGTTGACACGGCATTTGAAATAATAATAATAATAATAATAATAAATTGTTCTGACAAGTACAGCCCACACGTTACGAAGGGCTTTATCTATGTATTTTTTTTGTCAGTGGAAAGTGTCATGATGCCATTTCTAACCTTAGGTCCCTGGGTGGGACTCGGAAAGAAATGTGTAAACGCCATAAACTAAAGGAAATAAATACATAAATAAAAATAATAATAATAATAATAATAATAATAATTTCATTTTAGTTTGAGTTTTAAATGTTGATTAAATCTAAAAAAATTCAAATTCTGAGACGTTTATTGATTGACTGATCATTTTTTACGGTTTATCAACCCATCGTTGCATATTTAAAGCCCAAAGAGAGTGGAAAACGTTTTTGAGAGATAATAATGTTTTTTCTGCTGAATTTGTGTGTCACTACCTGCTCCAAGGATGGAACTTAAGACCACTAGATGAGACCAGCACATGTATAATCAACGCTTGTATCCACTACACCTCCGCCTTGAAGTGTTGTGCTTTTGGAGGCTTTTATATTCAGTATAACTAAAATTCTAATATTCCCTTGAAGTAAGTTGACAATTTCAAGTCGAGAGTATTCTCACATCGTTGCATGATTATAAAAACATTTCAGGATTTTTTTTTATCATTTCACCTCAAGCAAGGCAATAAATCTACTAAGATGTTACAGAATGTGAGAAAAAAACTACTATTAAGGAGAGAGGACCCCAAAAAAAGCAAAATTTAAAGACAGACGATAACGATTGATATTGCATTGAAATCTTAGAAGATCAAATTGATAACATGAGAAAAAGAAAACACTATTAAGGAGAGAGGACAATAAAAGAACAAGAATTAAGAAAACAGCAGATAACGTTTGACATTGCATTTAAATTTTTGAAGATCAAATTGAGAATATGAGAAAAAACACTATTACAGAGAGAGGACAATAAAAGAACAAGAATTAGGAAGACAGAAGACTTTTTCACACCCAACCCAGTTCTGCGGAATCAGAATCAACGTTGAGTTTAAGCAAGCGAACGAGCCAATTGGAGATTTAAATTTTTCCAACTTGTGACGAATGCAGCTATCGATTTTTTTTTTGCATGCTAGTTAACATTCGTGTCAGTCAGCTGTTGGCTCTCACGCTAGCCAATAGAATCTTCCTGCCTATTCGTGGCAGCCAGCTATTTGCTCTCACTCTGGCCAGTAGAAAATGGCCGCAAACTACATGAAAACTGCCGTAGAAGCATGAAAAAAAATCGATTATTTCCACTATCGATGGGAGTTGGGAAATGTAAAGTTGGTCTTGGCTTTCCCACTAACTTGGAGCATTTGCGTGTAAATTTTGGTGCAAATCCGTCGAAAATTGCGGCCGTGCATTCGTTACACATACACACATACACACACACACACACACACACACACACACACTGCCTTTTATAGATAGAGATTATCCTAAAAATCTCATCGGTATTAAATAACACCACTGAGGTGTTGATATGCCGTAAAACAAACCAAACCAATAGTTTTGGTAAGGCAATGAATTGTTCATAAATCTGGGGTTACCTTACTCTTAACTATTCAGTTACAATAGGCTTTCAGATTTATTTATATTGATTTCTTGATGTTGAGAGATGTAAATTTTGTTCAAAGATTTATATGGATGAAAAAAATATGAAGAGATTTCAAGCAAAATGCTTCAAATTGCAAAACGATTCATCATAACAAAAAGATCGGTAGAAATCAATCAATTGTAAACACTTCAAGTTTCCTTGCGTGTATCGTCGGCTTGTAGATCGATCAAGTCCAACACCAGATCAATTGAGGTTGACTGTACATTTATTATAAACGGGAACTAAGCAAATTGAAATTATTTTCAATCGACTGAAAATCTTGTAAAATCCTCCTTTAATGCAAGTACTTGACTATATTCATCTGAAAAAGGAGGGGGTACTTAATGTGTTTGTAGAATTTTTTACTTTTCACAAGCAGAGTTACAAATTTTCAATCACTAGAATTTTTTTTCAACACGCTAACGAGTGGTGAAACGTTTACATAATGTTGAAATCATTGCTAACATTTTGGTCGCAATTTACAAACTACGTTCCGTTCAATTTCGCAAACGAATCGATAAAATTTGAATAAGCTGATTGGTTTAGAAAAATAATTCGGCCAAAAAGCTTACATCACGTTTTAATAATTTAATTTAATTTTATAGGACTTCATGGTAAATAATATCTTTTAAGAAATATTCTTTTTTTTTTCCTTTTTAACAGCGAATAATAAATTCTTAGGATTTCTTACACTTGAGCATGCAACATACAACTGCCTATGGCTAAATATTTCTTTTTGAAGGCAAATTCCTACTTTTAGAAGCATTTGGTCTTGTGATTTATTTATAGTTCTCACAAAAGCAGGGAGAACTGGAAAATGGATAACTGTTTATAAAATCCTATCGAAAAAATATGCAAAAACATTATTGCATTTTATTAATTAAGTATTTGTTATTTCAATCATTAAATTATTTTTTAAAATAGTTGGACTTCCATGTTTTCGATGACTATATAGTATACTAGTCGCCAATGCTACATCCAGGCTTTGGTTTCTTCTCCTAGACTGGCTGCCAACCACGAATATAAAGATTGATTCAATTTCAATGGCTTATCAATATTCTGCAAGTTATTTAAAACCAGATAATATTTTAAGAACTTTTTGGAGATAATAATGATTTACTGATACAACTATTTAACTCATAGAGGGGGAAAGAGGTGGATTCATACCTGTTCCAAGGAAATGTATCCAAGTGAATGTAACAGCCTCGATTGGCAATACCGAGCTGTTATTAATTACATTGCCCACGTATCCAAGCATGCGGTCACCCATGAAGGTACTGACCAGGCTTGGCGTTGCTTAATTTCGTTGATCGTACGAGAAATGGTGTGTCAGCATGATGTGACGAAATGTCCCGCAAAAAAAAAAACTTTACCAAATAATAAAAGCTTTACTCCAACAACCAAAAGTTTTACGCCATTACAAACACCTAACATTGATATCACATAAGATTCAAAGAGAAAATAATGACATAATTAAGATGTTGATATTCCACACTACCTTAAACAAAATGTTAGAAAGGAAACTCCTGTCAGTACTAGAAAGAAGGATAAATACTATTGGAGCTGAAAATCTTTTAAGAAAAAGATTGTATAAATTTCAACAGGCATTAAATGCTCTGTTAATCAATACCCAATATATTTATCATTTTAATCAATACCAATGCATTTATTATTCTTAAATAAATACCCAATATATTTATTATTTTAATCAATGCCCAATGTATGTAGTATTTGTAATCAATACCCAATATATTTATTATCTTTAAATCAATACCCATTATATTTAATATTTTAATCAATATCCAATGTATTTATTATTTTAATAAATGCCCAATATATTTATTATTGTTAATTAATACCCAATGTATTTATTATTCTTAAATCAATACCCAATATATTTATTATTTTAATCAATACCCAATGTATTTATTATTTTTAATCACTATCCAATATATTTTTTTTATTTTTAATGAATACCCAATATATTTATTATTTTTATTTTTAATCAGTACCCAATGCTTTTATCATTTTTAATCAATACCCAATATATTTATTACTTTTATTTTAAATCAGTATCCAATGTATTCATTATTTTAATCAATGCCCAATGTATTTATTATTTTAATCAATACCCAATGTATTTATTATTTTTTAATCAATGCCCAATGTATTTATTATTTTCAAATCAATACCAAATATATTTATGATTTTAACCAATACCCAATGTATTTATTATTTTCAAACCAATACCCAACATATTTATTATTTTAATCTATACCCAATATATTTATTATTTTTATTTTAAATCAGTACCCAATGTATTTATCATTTTTAAATCAATACTCAATATATTTATTATTTTAATCAATACTAATATATTTATTAATTTTAATCAATGACAATATATTTATTATTTTTAATCAATACCCAATATATTTATTATTTTAATCAATACCCAATGTATTTATTATTTTAAAATCCATATCCAAAATATTTATTATTTTAATCAATACTCAATGTATTTATTATTTTTAATCAATACCCAATATATTTATTATTTTTTAATCAATACTCAAATATATTTATTATTTTAAATCAATACCCAATGTATTTATTATTTTTATTTTTAATCAATACCCAGTGTATTCATTATTTTTATTTAGGGTAAACGTTGCACGGGTATATTCTGAAGGAAGGTTAATCTGAACTGTTAAACTCACATTATTCAGGGTAATGTTGTTTCTTCTACCTCTCTGGAATATTCGAACTAAACACTTTATTCAAATTTTGGGGTAGATACTTTGCATTTCGCTGCTACTTACTGTTAATTATAATTCGTGTTTTTTTTTCCACTGTTTACCCAGATTATATGACTGTATTAGGAAGTTAACTATTATTCTCTTTCTTCCCGCTAGATCTCCCCCACCAAAAAAAAAACGTTCACAATTCAATTACAAACAACTAAAATGGATATCACATGTCATTCGAAGATAAAATAATGACATAATGAAGATGTTGATATTCCACACTACCTTAAACAAAAGGTGAGAAAGGAAACTCCTATCACTACTAGAAGGAAATAATACTAATAGTGGAGCTGTTATAACTATTTTCCCGAAATCTTTTTAGAAAAAAGATTTTATAAATTGCAACAGACAAAACTGTTCTGTTAAGCAATACCTAATGTTTCCTGAATGGAAACGGTTACTTTTCACCATTACGATTATAACATTGGGGTGTCAGTATCCAATTATGATATATATGGTTGCCTTAACCAGGTATTGAACTCACACTCTTTGCAAGGACAATACCTGGTTAAGGCGGTGGAAAACTTGGACAGGGGAATTAGCAGGAGTTAACTGATAACTGACATCCATTAGACATGGCACGTAGAAGTAGAACAATCTACCCCAGCGAGCGAAATAAAGGGTTCAGTTCGACATTCCAACCATCTGAAGAAGGCCAGAGCGTACAACGGCCGAAATGATGTAATAAATATGGAAACAAAGATGAGGACAATAGTTTGAATAATGTAAATAGTGTAAATTTATTTTTTAGTTTGTCAAAATATTTTTTGTAATTTTGATTAAATTAAATTATATCTGTTAAAATAAAATGTCAGGTTAATTTTTTTTTTTATATGCGTAATTTAGACGCCAATTTATCCCACGCACCCCGTTATCCCTCGCATCCTGAATTGCACTGGTTTGACCAACACCTATTTATAATTGGCGATGTGAACGTCGCAAGAACCGACTTCGTATTCATTTCACAAGGGACGTAATTAATTACCTTCCGACACGTGAATTAAAGGCCTTGTGCCCTCAAGCCGTAAATAACAAAGTTTGACCAATGTAAAATTGGATGTTTGTTTTATTTTTGTTTTTAAATGTACTTTTCAGAAAGGAATCTAGTTTTTTTTTGTTCTTTTTTTAATTGGTATCTATAATTAAAAGCATTAATCAACTGATTACCAATTTAAAGTAACACATGTTTAATTAATTTTCATTTTCTGAAAAGTCATTCCCTTGTGTAAGGATCCTTCAGGACTTGTTTGATCAGGGACTATTCACATCTTCATATATTTTTTGCCCTAAGTGACTTTTAACTCTTTACCATACCGTATTGTCTTTGATCTATTTACTTTTTTACGTCCGATGTCAAATCAGGATGTAGATGAACGTGGCTCTCCACAACTTCCTGTTATTTATTTATTTTTTAAATTGCAACTCTTGACCATTCCACTTTCTATTTGTTGTCAGCCATTTCCTTCTTTTATGATCATATCATTTCAGCACGTGGTTGATCATAGTTCTCCACAACTTCCTGTCTTTTTAACTCTAAGTAAATTTCAACACATTACCATTCCATTCTGCATTTGTTCTGTCAGCCATTTCCTTTTTTATGTACCATGTCACTTCAGCATGTGGATGACCATGGCTCTCCACAACTTCCTGCGTCTTTTTACTGTAAGAGAATTTCAACATTTTACCACTACTCCTCAAATTTCTTCTGTAACCAATTTCGTTCTTCTTTTATGTATTATATCACATCAGTGTTGGTGATCATGGCTCTCCACAGCTTCCTTTTTCACTTTAAGTAACTTTAAACTGTTTACCACGAATAGTTATATTTATTCTGTCATCCATTCCCTTTTATGCACCATGGCACTTCAGGATAGGAATGAACATGTCTCCTCACAACTTCCTGTTTTTTTCTATAGGTAACTTTCGTCTCTTTAACATCCCTCTTTATATTTGTTCTGTCTCGCATTCACATCTTTTATGTACAATATAACGTCAAGATTTGGGAGATCATAGCTCTCCACAACTTCCTGTATTTTCTCGCTCTAACTTTGATATCAATATTTGTAATTCACTTATTCTTCTTCAGAAATGTGTTATGACTCAAGTAGAAGAAATAAGTGAATGGACACAGGTAATATGACAGCGTTGTCAATGACTTCGGCTCAGATGATTGAGAGCCTTGGCAGTTCGAAAAACTTTGAAAAATATTTATTCTATATCAATAATTTATTAGTATCTAGAAGACAGTTTTCAATACTGCAAGGTGCCCTTGATTTCATATATTCTAAGCATTCTTTACTTTGAAAAGAATTTATTCTCTATCAATAATTTATCAGTATCTAGAATGCAGTTTTCAATACTGAAAGGTGCTCTTGATTACATATATTTTAAGCACTGTTTCCTTTCAAAAGTATTTATTCTATATCAATAATTTATTAGTATCTAGAAGGCAGTTTTCAATACTGAAAGGTGCTCTTGATTACATATATTTTAAGCAATGTTTCCTTTCAAAAGAATTTATTCTATATCAATAATTTATTAGTATCCAGAAGGCAGTTTTCAATACTAAAAGGTGCCCTTGATCTCATATATTTTAAGCATTCTTTACTTTGAAAAGAATTTATTCTATATCAATAATTTATCAGTATCTAGAAGGCAGTTTTCAATACTGAAAGGTGCTCTTGATTACATATATTTTAAGCACTCTTTCCTTTCAAAAGTATTTATTCTATATCAATAATTTATTAGTATCTAGAAGGCAGTTTTCAATACTGAAAGGTGCTCTTGATTACATATATTTTAAGCACTCTTTCCTTTCAAAGGTATTTATTCTATATCAATAATTTATTAGTATCTAGAAGGCAGTTTTCAATACTGAAAGGTGCTCTTGATTACATATATTTTAAGCACTCTTTCCTTTCAAAAGTATTTCTTCTATATCAATAATTTATTAGTATCTAGAAGGCAGTTTTCAATACTGAAAGGTGCTCTTGATTACATATATTTTAAGCACTCTTTCCTTTCAAAAGTATTTATTCTATATCAATAATTTATTAGTATCTAGAAGGCAGTTTTCAATACTGAAAGGTGCTCTTGATTACATATATTTTAAGCACTCTTTCCTTTCAAAAGTATTTATTCTATATCAATAATTTATTAGTATCTAGAAGGCACAATACTGAAAGGTTTTGATTACATATATTTTAAGCACTCTTTCCTTTCAAAGGTATTTATTCTATATCAATAATTTATTAGTATCTAGAAGGCAGTTTTCAATACTGAAAGGTGCTCTTGATTACATATATTTTAAGCACTGTTTCCTTTCAAAAAGTATTTATTCTATATCAATAATTTATTAGTATCTAGAAGGCAGTTTTCAATACTGAAAGGTGCTCTTGATTACATATATTTTTAAGCACTCTTTCCTTTTAAAGGTATTTATTCTATATCAATAATTTATTAGTATCTAGAAGGCAGTTTTCAATACTGAAAGGTGCTCTTGATTACATATATTTAAGCACTCTTTTTTTTTTCAAAAGTATTTATTCTTTATCAATAATTTATTAGTATCTAGGAGGCAGTTTTCAATACTGAAAGGTGCTCTTGATTACATATATTTTAAGCACTCTTTCCTTTCAAATGTTTTATTCTATATCAATAATTTATTAGTATCTAGAAAGGCAGTTTGCTACTTGCTGTTGATTACATATATTTTAAGCAAAAAGTATTTATTCTATATCAATTTTCCTTTCAAAGGTATTTATTCTATATCAATAATTTATTAGTATCTAGAAGGCATTTTCAATACTGAAAGGTGCTCTTGATTACATATATTTTTAAGCACTCAATTCCTTTCAAAAGTATTTATTCTATATCAATAATTTATTAGTATCTAGAAGGCAGTTTTCAATACTGAAAGGTGATTTGATTACATATATTTTAAGCACTCTTTCCTTTCAAAGGTATTTATTCTATATCAATAATTTATTAGTATCAAAGGTTTTTATGAAAGGTGCTATTGATTAATATATTTATTTTCCTTTCAAAAGTATTTATTCTATAAGGAAGACAGTTTTCATTACATATATTTTAAGCACTTTTCCTTTCAAAGGTTTTATTCTATATCAATAATTTATTAGTATTTAGAAGGCAAAGGGTGCTCTTGATTACATATATTTTAAGCACTCTTTCCTTTCAAAAGTCTATTCCTTTTCAATACTGCAAGGGGCTCTATTTATTCTATATCAATAATTTATTAGTATCTAGAAGACAGTTTTCAATACTGCAAGGGGCTCTTGATTACATATATTTTAAGCACTCTTTCCTTTCAAAGGTATTTATTCTATATCAATAATTTATTAGTATCTAGAAGACAGTTTTCAATACTGCAAGGGGCTCTTGATTACATATATTTTAAGCACTCTTTCCTTTCAAAAAGGTATTTATTCTATATCAATAATTTATTAGTATCTAGAAGACAGTTTTTCAATACTGCAAAGGTGCTCTTGATTACTATATTTTAAGCACTCTTTCCTTTCAAAGGTATTTATTCTATATCAATAATTTATTAGTATTTAGAAGGCAGTTTTCAATACTGAAAGGTGCTCTTGATTACATATATTTAAGCACTCTTTCCTTTCAAAACAAATTTATTCTAAAAATTTATTAGTATTTATTCTATATTTATTCTATATCAATTTTATTAGTATCTAGAAGGCAGTTTTCAATACTGAAAGGTGCTTTGATTACATATATTTTAAGCACTCTTTCCTTTCAAAAGATTTATTCTATATCAATAATTTATTAGTATCTAGAAGGCATTTTTATATTTTAAGCACTCTTTCCTTTCAAAAGTATTTATTCTATATCAATAATTTATTAGTATCTAGAAGGCAGTTTTCAATACTGAAAGGTGCACCTTGATTACATATATTTTAAGCAAATTCTTTCCTTTCAAAAGTATTTATTCTATATCAATAATTTATTAGTATCTAGAAGGCAGTTTTCAATACTGAAAGGTGCTCTTTGATTAGGGAGTATTTATTCTATATCAATAATTTATTAGAATACTGAAAGGTGCTCTTGATTACATATATTTTAAGCACTCTTTCCTTTCAAAATGTATTTATTCTATATCAATAATTTATTAGTATCTAGAAGGCAGTTTTCAATTTGAAAGGTGCTCTTGATTACATATATTTTAATTTCAAAGGTTTATTTAGATATCAATTTTCAATCCTTTCAAAAAAGGTAGTTTTATCAATAATTTAAGTAGGTTTTCATTACAAGGTGCTTGATTTTTAAGCACTCTTCCTTTCAAAAGTATTTATTCTATATCAATAATTTATTAGTATCTAGAAGGCAGTTTTCAATACTGAAAGGTGCTCTTGATTACATATATTTTAAGCACTCTTTCCTTTCAAAAGAATTTATTCTATATCAATAATTTATTAGTATCTATTTTCAATACTGAAAGGTGCTCTTGATTTAAAATATTTTAAGCAATTTCCTTTCAAAAGTATTTATTCTATATCAAAATTTATTAGTATCTAGATGAAACATATATTTTAAGCACTAAAAGTTTTATTCTATATCAATAATTTATTAGTATCTAAAGGCAGTTTTCAATACTTGATTACATATATTTTAAGCGTATCAATAATTTATTAGTATCTACAAGCACAGTTTTCATACTGAAAGGTGCTCTTGATTACATATATTTTAAAATAATTTATTAGTATCTAGAATACAGTTTCAATACTGAAAGGTGATAGCAATGGAAAATCTTGATTACATATATTTTAAGCCCTTTCTTCTTTCAAAAGTATTTATTCTATATCAATAATTTATTAGTATCTAGAAGACAGTTTTCAATACAAAAGGTGCTCTTGATTAATATATTTTAAGGATATCAATAATTTATTAGTATCTAGAAGAAGTTTTCAATACTGAAAGGGCTCTTGATTAATTTATTTTTTTAAGCATATTTCTTTCAAAAGTATTTATTCTATATCAATTTTATTAGTATCTAGAAGGCAGTTTTCAATACTGAAAGGGGCTCTTGATTACATATATTTTAAGCACTCTTTCCTTTCAAAGGTTTTTTATTCTATATCAATAATTTATTAGTTCTAAAATTTTCAATACTGAAAGGTGCTCTTGATTACATATATTTTAAACTCTTTCCTTTCAAAAGTATTTATTCTATATCAATAATTTATTAGTATCTAGAAGGCAGTTTTCAATACCGAAAGGTGCTCTTGATTAATATTTTTGCCCTTTATTCTATATCAATAATTTATTAGTATCTAGAAGGCAGTTTTCAATACTGCCTCTTGATTACATTATTTTAAGCCGTTTCAAAGGAGGTTATTCTATATCAATAATTTATTAGTATCTAGAAGGCAGTTTTCAATACTGAAAGGTGCTCTTGATTACATATATTTTAAGCACTTTTCCTTTCAAAAGTATTTATTCTATATCAATAATTTATTAGTATCACAGTTTTCAATACTGAAAGATTACATATATTTTAAGCACTCTTTCCTTTCAAAGGTATTTATTCTATATCAATAAATTAGTATCTAGAAGGCAGTTTTCAATAAAAGGTCTGTTACATATATTTTAAGAAAAAAGTGATATTCTATATAAATTAGTATCTAGAAGGCAGTTTTCAATACTGAAAGGGGCTCTTTGATTTGTTCATATATTTTAAGCAATCTTTCCTTTTCAAAGGTATTTATTCTAAAAGTATTTATTCAATAATTTTATTAGTATCTAGAAGCAGTTTTTCAATACTTTAAATATTTTAAAGGATCTCAATACTGAAAAGGTGCTCTTGATTTCAAAAGTATTTATTCTATTATTCTAATCAATTTATTAGTATCTAGAAGGCAGTTTTCAATGAAAGGTGCTCTTGATTACATATATTTTAAGCAATTTCCTTTCAAAAGTATTTATTCTATATCAATAATTTATTAGTATCTAGAAGGCAGTTTTCAATACTGAAAGGTGCTCTTGTTTTCCTTTCAAAAGGATTTATTCTATATCAATAATTTATTAGTATCTAGAAGGTAGTTTTCATTTTTAATCAAAATGTATATCAATAATTTATTAGTATCTAGAAGACAGTTTTCAATACTGAAAGGTGCTCTTGATTACATATATTTTAAGCACTCTTTCCTTTCAAAAAGTATTTATTCTATATCAATAATTTATTAGTATCTAGAAGGTTTTTCAATACTGAAAGGTGCTCTTGATTACATATATTTTAAAAGTATTTCATTCTATTCAAAAATTTTTAGTTCTAGAAGGACATGTTTTCAATACATATCAATATTAATTTATTAGTATCTAGAAGACAGTTTTCAATACTGAAAGGTGCTTTGATTACATATATTTTAAGCACTGTATTTATTCTATATCAATTTTATTAGTATCTTTTTCAATACTGAAAGGTGCTCTTGATTACATATATTTTAAAAAACTCTTTTTCCTTTCAAAATGTATTTATTCTATATCAATAATTTATTAGCTAGAAATCGAAGTGATTGTTTTTTGATGCAATACTGGAAAGTTATTTGGCTTTTAAAGCACTCATTTCAAACATTTATTCTATATCAATAATTTATTAGTATCTAGAAGGCAGTTTCAATACTGAAAGGTGCTCTTGATTACATATATTTTAAGCACTCTTTCCTTTCAAAGTATTTATTCTATATCAATAATTTATTAGTATCTAGAAGACAGTTTTCAATACTGAAAGGTAGCTCTTGATTATTCATCTATATTTTTATTAGCATCTCTTTCCAAAAAGTGATTCTATATCAATAATTTATTAGTATCTAGAAGACAGTTTTCAATCTGAAAGGTGCTCTTGATTACATATATTTTAAGCACTTCCCTTTCAAAGGTATTTATTCTATATCAATAATTTATTAGTATCTAGAAGGCAGTTTCAATACTGAAAGGTGCTCTTGATTACATATTTTAAGCACTCTTTCAAAAGTATTTATTCTATATCAATAATTTATTAGTATCTAGAAGATTTTTACTGAAAGGGGCTCTTGATTACTATATTTTAATCAATATGGATTCAGTAATTTATTAGTATCTAGAAGGCAGTTTTCAATACTGAAAGGTGCTCTTGATTACATATATTTTAAGCAGGTTTCCTTTCAAAAGTATTTATTCTATATCAATAATTTATTAGATCTAGAAGGCAATACTGAAAGGTGCTCTTGATTACATATATTTTAAGGTCCTTTCCTTTCAAAAGTATTTATTCTATATCAATAATTTATTAGTATCTGAAGACAGTTTTCAATACTGAAAGGTGCTCTTGATTACATATATTTTAAGCATTCGTATTTATTCTATATCAATAATTTATTAGTATCTAGAAGGCAGTTTTCAGAAGTCTTGATTACATATATTTTAAGCAATGGAAACAATTTATTCTTGGATATCAATAATTTATTAGTATCTGGTAGCAGTTTTCAATACTGAAAGGTGCTCTTGATTACATATATTTTAAGCATAAAAGTATTTATTCTATATCAATAATTTATTAGTATCTAGAAGATATGTACTGGAAAAGTGCTTTGTTTCCTTTCAAAGGTATTTATTCTATATCAATAATTTATTAGTATCTAGAAGGCAGTTTTCAATACTGAAAGGTGCTCTTGATTCACATATATTTTAAGCACTCTTTTATCCTTTCAAAAGTATTTATTCTATATCAATAATTTATTATATCTAGAAGGCTTTTCAATACTGAAAGATTACACGGTTCCTTTCAAAAGTATTTATTCTATATCAATAATTTATTAGTATCTAGAAGGCAGTCAGTATCTGTCTTTCAAAAGTATTTATTTATATCAATAATTTATTAGAGATGAGGTATTTTTAAGCACTGTACACTATTTACATTATTCAGACTATTGTCCTTTCATCTTTGTATCTAGAAGGCAGTTTTCCATATTTATTACAACGTTTTTCCTTTCAAAACAGCCTATATCTTTTATTAGTATCAGAAGGTATCTGAGTCTATATTTTTTAGCTTTCCTTTTCAAAAGGATTTATTCTATATCAATAATTTATTAGATCTAGAAGGTATTTTCAATACTGAAAGGTGCTCTTGATTACATATATTTTAAGCCATTATTTATTAGTATCTAGAAGGCAGTTTTATTCAAAAATTTCTTATGATATGTTATTTATGTCAGACTATTGTCTCTCATCTTTTTTAAGCAATCGCCATATTTATTAGTATCTAGAAGACAGTTTTCAATGTTTCGGCCTTCAGTATCTGTCAATAATTTATTTATCTGAGATGAGGTGATTATGTTTCCTTTTGATTTTTACATTATTCAGACTATTGTCCCTCATTTATTCTTTATCGCCATTTTCATTTATTATTTTAAGCAATGGAGTCAACTATTTCGGCCTTTTCAGTATCTTTCCTTTTGGTCAATAATTTATTTTCTGAGAATACTGAAAGGTATTAAGCACTCTTTTCCTTTCAAAGGTATTTATTCTATATAATAATTTATTAGTATCTATTTTTTCACATTATTCGGACTTATTAGTATCATTGTCCAAAAAGTATTTATTCTATATCATTTATTAGTATCTTTTCGCCATATTTATTACAATATTTTTAATTACCTTTCAGTCAAAAATATTTATTCTATATCAATAATTTATTAGCATCTGAGATGAGGCTATTATGTACACTATTTATTCTATATCAATTTTATTCGGACTATTGTCCTCATCTTTGTCGCCAAAAATATTTATTACAACGTTTTTTCAATACTGAAAGGTTTTTCAGTATTTAAAAAGCATTTTTACTTTTAAAGGTATGTCTATAATTTTTTGATGAGATGAGGTATTTATACACTATTTATTTTATTCGATTACTATTGTCCTTTCATCAATTTTATTAGTATCTAGAAGGTCAATCAAAGGTGCTCTTGATTTATTTATTCTATATCAATAATTTATTAGTATCAACGTTTTCAATACTGAAAGGTGCCCTTCAGCATTTTGTTTATATATTTCTGAGTTGTATGGAAGGCAGTTTTTCAATATGAAAAGGTGAGTATTTTCATATATTTTTTTAAGCACTTTTCCTTTCAAAAGAATTTTATTCAATAATTTATTAGTATCTATTATTTATCTTTTGTCGCCATATTTAAGGTTTATCTAGTTTTTTGATTCTATTTTAAGCTATTTCCTTTCAAAGTATTTATTCTATATCAATAATTTATTAGTGTCTAATTGAAAGGTGCTGTTGATTACATTTTTAAGCACTCTTTCCTTTCAAAGGTATTTATTCTATATCAATAATTTATTAGTATCTAGAAGGCAGTTTTCAATACTGAAAGGTGCTCTTGATTAAATATATTTTAATGTTCTTTCCTTCAAAAAGTATTTATTCTATATCAATAATTTATTAGTATCTAATTGGATAGAATCTTTCCTGTCCATATCAATAATTTATTAGATTAGATTTTAATTACTCATATTTTTCAATATCTAATTTTCAAATTTATTCTATATCTGTATTAATTTATTCTGTAAATTTATTCTTTATCAATAATTGGAAGTTTTCAATACTGAAAGGTGGATATTGATTACATATTTTTTCACTTTTCCTTTTAAAGGTTCTATATCAATAATTTATTATGCCGATCTGAAGACCATTCTTCAATACTTTTTTTACATATATTTGTCTTTCCTTTTATAAAAGTATTTATTCTATATCAATAATTTATTAGTATCTAAAAGATAGTTTTAATACTTTTCCATTACTAATTTTAAAAGCATGCCATGTATCCTATTTTTAATCAGTTTTCAATACAGAAAGTGCATCTTGATTATGGATATTTTTATTAAATGTTCTTTTAATCTATATCAATAATTTATTAGATTTATTCTTTTCTGGTGCCTTGATTAAGATTTTAAGCATTCTTTATTAGGATTGAAAAGATATTTTAATGTTTATCAATAATTTATTATTATCTTTTTTCAATACTGAAAGGGCACTTTCTTTACATATTTTTTAAGCACAAATTCAAAACAGATTTCACATCTATTAAATAATTTATTTAGAAGTTTTCAATGCTGAAATGATCATATATTTTAGCAATTTATTCTTCTGTATTTTTATTATTATCTAGACCTGGTTTTCAATATTTAAGGAAATGATTATGGATATATTTTAAAATATTTTAATTTTAAAAGAATTTAATTCACTCCGATCTAGGGCAGTTTTCAATTTTTGAGGGATTTCTTCTAAAAATCCTTAAATTTTATTAGTAAAGATAGAGTTTCAATACTGAAAGGTGCTTTGATCATATAAACATTTTCAAAAGTGATTCAGGAATTTATTAGTATCTAGAAAAAGTTTTGAATACTGAAAGGTGCCTTCAAAAAATCTTTTAATTTCTATTTCAATAATTTATTATTTTCCATAGGAATCTTTTCAATATTGAAAATCAAATATATATTTTAAACAATTTCCTTTTATTTTTCTTATTATTTTGATTAGTATCTAAAGGAAGGAATACTGAAAGGTGCTATGATTACATATTTTAAACTCTTTTCCTTCTTTTTTTAAATTTTTTGATTTTTTTTAATATTATATTTTGATTACATTTATTTTAAGAGATTGCCACATTTATTCTAATTTTAATAATTTATTAATGTCTAGAAGGCAGAAATTACTCCCTTTCTATATCAATAATTTATTAGTATCTAGAAGGCAGTTTTCAATTTGAAAGGTGCTGTTTTGAATTCAGTTTTAAAAATTTTTATTTTTAATTCAATATTTATTCTATATTTCATTTTTTTTACTTCTGTTAAATTATTCTAATCCTTTCAAATTTAAATTTTTTAGGTGCTTTTCCTTTACATCATTTTTTAATGTTTATTTTTAATCTTTAATTTTTAAATTTTTTCGTTCTTTTTTATATATTTTCACCTTTTTTTTTTTTATATTCTAATTTATTTTTATCTAAATAAGATCATTTTCAATACTTCTTTTCATTCTTTACTTTTGGAAGAATTTATTCTATTCTTTTTAGTATTTTCAAAGGTGCTATTTTATTTGTTTTTTTCAATAATTTATTAATTTTTTCAATACTTTGTCTTGATTACATTTCTTTCCTTTCAAAAAAATTTATTCCTTCTCAATTTTATTTTCCAGAAGGAATTTTTAATCAGCTGAAATTTTTGCCCTTGATTTATATTTTAATGAGATTAAATTTTTTATTCTTTATCAATAATTTATCATTCTTTTTTTTAATTTTGAATAGGTGCTATACCTGTTCAAATTTTTCAAAAAAAGGTATTTATTCTATTTATCTAAAATATATAATTCAATACTGAAAGGTTTGATCATGGCGATTTTAACCACTTTGGTCTTTATTTTATATCG
This sequence comes from Acanthosepion pharaonis, assembly GCA_903632075.3. Classification (NCBI taxonomy): domain Eukaryota; kingdom Metazoa; phylum Mollusca; class Cephalopoda; order Sepiida; family Sepiidae; genus Acanthosepion; species Acanthosepion pharaonis. The sequence goes on along the minus strand of CAHIKZ030002428.1, from coordinate 192,068 downwards.
TTCTAGAAAAATTACAGATTTCCTATTAATTCATTATATATTTTAATGTTTAAAAGAAAATTTTTATATATCAATTTTATTAGTACCTCTCTTCTTCAGGATTTTTTTGTAATACTGAAAGGTGATTAAATTTCTTTTTAATTTTTCTTTTTCAGGATTTATTCTTATCAATAATTTTTAGTGTTTAAAGAAAATTTTCAATTACTGAAAGGTTTTTATGTATATTTTAACAAATATTCATTTTTTTATTCTATATCAACATTTTTAGTATCTACAAAGAAATATTGAAAGGATATTGATTAAATATATTTTAATGTTTAAACCTTTTCAAAACTCAATAATTTATTAGTATCTAGAATTTTGGTGCTTTGATTATAAATAATTTAAGATTTCAAAATTAAATTCTATATCAAAATTTATTAAAAACAATTTTATTACAGGATTACATATATTTTCAGCATTTTTTTTATTTATTTATCAATAATTTAAGACAGTTTTTTACTGAAATGTGCTCTTGATTACATATATTTAAGCAATCTTTTCCTTTTAAAAACCTATTAATTCTATATCAATAATTTAAAATTAAAATGAAAGGTGCTTTTGATTATTGTATCAAAAGTTTTTCCAACAGTTTTATTCGCACGAATTTATTAGAAATGCAGTTTTCAATACTGAAGTTTAAAAATTACATTATTTTAATTATTATTTTTGCTTTCAAAGTTTTAAAATATCAAAAATTTATTAGTATTGAACTCCAAAAGATTTCAATACTTCAATTATTTGATTACATATATTTTAAGCACTATTTATTTTTATTTCAAAGGAATTCTATATCAATAATTTATTATATCTTTTGAAGTGCCTTGCCGGTCAATATGGGGTTGAAAAATTATAACATTTTAAAACCCTTTTCAAAAGTATTTTTCCAATAAAAAAAAAGAAGCCATCAGTTTGGGATAATTTTATGTTGAACAACGAGAAAAAAATTTTGTTAAACTCCAAACATAATTTAAAACAATGGGTTTGACATTAGTCAGAAATAAATAAAGACAACGATTTGTTTCATCCTTTAGGCTTGTTAAAACCAGTATTGATTAAGTTTATGTTTAAAAAATCTTCTTTTAATTCAAAATCAAACAAAAACTTTAGTTTATTATACTGCATTTGTAAAGGAAATCAAGAATGCCATCAAAAAAGTTATTCCTGAGGAATTTTAATATATCTATTACTATTTGCCCGTGCTTTATTCAAAAATCGTACAACTCATACAGCAATCGCTATCACTTGACTTAAAATATTTTTGCCCTTCCTTGCCTTTAAAGGAGTGCCCTTTGCCGTGCTGATGTTGCTACATGCCTATCTCACACTGCGAATTTTTTCTAAGCTCTATACTAAACATTAAATCTGTTACGAAAAAAGAACTAAACAAAATGAACACAAAACGATCAGCTTTAAAAAGGACTCGTAACTGAAAAACGGAATGAAAAAAGAATGTTAACAACAAATACTTTTTCACACCCAACCCAGTTCTGCGGAATCAGAATCAACGTTGAGTTTAAGCAAGCGAATGAGCCAATTGGAGTAAAGTGCCATGCAGATTTAAATTTTTCCCACTTGTGACGAATGCAGCTATCGATTTTTTGCATGCTAGCATGCTAGTTAACATTCGTGTCAGTCAGATGTTGGCTCTCACGCTGGCCAATAGAATCTTCCTGCCTATTCGTGGCAGCCAGCTATAGGCTCTCACTCTGGCCAGTAGAAAATGGCCGCAAACTACATGAAAACTGCCGTAGAAGCATGAAAAAAAAATCGATTATTTCCACTATCGATGGGAGTTGGGAAATGCAAAGTCGGTCTTGGCCTTCCCACTAACTTGGAGCATGTGCATATAAATTTTGGTGCAAATCCGTCGAAAATTGCGGCCGTGCATTCGTTACACACACACACACACACACATCCACACACATTATATATTTCAGTATCTGTCTATATTTCTAGATGATATATTGTATTTTATTTACATTATTCAGACTATTGTCCTCATCTTTGTCTCCATATTTATTACAACGTTTCGGCCCTTTCTCAATCTTTCTATATTTTAAAAGATGAGGTATTATGTAAATTATTTACTTATTCAGACTATTGTTTTCATCTTTGTATGCCATATTTATTAAACGTTTACAGCCCTTCAGTTTCTGTCTATATTTTTCTGAGATGAGGTATTTTGGTTTATATATTTATTTTAGATAATTGTCCTCATCTTTATCGACCATAAACATTACAATTTTCCGGCAAAAATTTATAAAAAAATCTTCTTCTATATTTCTGAATTAAGTTGTTTTGAACAGCATTTATTTACATAATTCTTTGGACTATTGTTCCTCAATTTTTGTCGCCATATTTAATTTTATTACAACGTTTTTTAAATTCAATATCTGTCTATATTTCTGAGATGAGGTATTAAACACTTTTTCATTATTCGGAAACTATTGTTTACCTCATTCTTTGTCTCAGTATTTATTAGTCGATTACTTCGGAACAAAGCGATTGTCTATTTTGAGATGAGGTATTGTATTTATTCTTTATTTTATTTTTATGATAACTTTGCTTATCATTTTGTCGCCATATTTATTATACAACGTTTTGGCTTGTCCTTTTAAACTTCATTTTTGGTTGAATGTCGAATTGAACCCTTTCCTTCGGTTAGACTTTCTAAGTTCCACGTTTCATTCTAATGGATGTCATTTTAAATCCTTTTTATTTAATTTTGGAAATTTAACTAGGTTATTGAACTCACAGGAAAACTTCAAATCTAACCAACCCTTTATCCAAGAAAGTGCCATGTGTCCTTTATTTTATCTCAGCGTTACAAATATTACAATAAAAATATTTATCCTGGTGTTTTTAATCCGGACTTTTTTTTTTCAAATCATTTCCTTTTATTTAGTCAAATGAATATGGCTTAAAATCTATCAATGGTCTTTTTAGGGATTTCACTATCCTTGTTAGTACCTTTTACTCAATATCTTATTTTTTGATGAATTTAAAAAAAAATAAAAAAAAGAATCAATGAAATGGAAAATCGGTTTAATTTTAAAAAAAAAAAAAAAGAAATAAAAAAGAAAAAAAATCAATGAAAGAAAATGCAGATTCCTTAATGCCGAATGTGTTTATCGTCTTTACATTTTTTCAAAAATCCTTTTCTTTAAAAAAATTTTTTCTGTAAAACTTTCTTTTTTTTTTTTTAATTTCTCTCCTTTAAAACAATTAGATTTTTTTTTTTTCTTTTTGTTTGTTTTTTTTTTTTTATTTTTTTTATTCTTTTTTTTTTTTTTTTTCAAACAACCAAATATTTTATTTTTTTTCAAATTTTTTTTTCGTTTATTTCTTCAATTAAAATTTCAAAAAATTTTTATCCATTTCTTTATCGTTGATTGAAAATTTTTTTTTTCTTCTTTTGGGTATAAAATTTCTCAAAATCGGTCAAAAATCTTTATTTTATTTCTCAATAACTATTATTTTGCAAAGAATTTAAAAAAATCCGGAAAATGCATGCAAAAAAAGAATAAGAGAAAAATTAAATATCTTTTTTTATTCTTATATATTTTTTTATTCATTTAAATTTCGATTTTTTAAAACCGTTATACAATTTTAATAAAACCATATATAGTTTTAAAGAAGAATGTTTTAGTTCGCTTTTTAAAATTGTTTTTCTATTTATTTCATTTTACCAATAAACATGTATTGGAACGGCTTTTCAAAAAGAAATTTTGGGATACAGTGATTGCACCTCTTCCCTGAAAAATAAAAGTAGGATAATTGTTGAAATGGACCTTGTTCTCCATCAAAAAAAATCAATATTTTAAAAGGCAAATTTTACACAAGCAGATTGTATCAAATGTTTTAATTATTTCTGAAATAAATCATTTATAATATTTTTTAAATTATGATAGAACAAATCTTATTAATTTCTTCAATTTCAATTAAAAAAAACAAAGAAATATGTTTTAAAAAAAAATAAAAAAAAAAAATTCAATAGATAAAAAATTTTTGATCATATTGGATTTTATTATAATAATTTCATCCGTTCATTGATTTTAATTTGTACAAAGCAATAATATGATTGAAGAAACTGAAAAATGACTCTTTTTTAAAATTTGTTTCTTTTTATATCATACGACTGATATTGAAAAAATCATAAAAATTTTTCCTGGGAAATAACTATTTTCCGGCGATAATTTTTTCTTGAAAAGAAGATCAAGAAAATAGAAAATATTTTTTTTTAAAATTTAAAATTTATAATGGTTAGTAAAATTGTCTTCCAAATCATAAATATATTTGATGTTTAAAATATTTGATGTCAATATTTGTTATAAATATAAGTCATAAAATTGATATATTTAAATGAAAAACTGAAGTAAAAATCTTATTATTAATCTTATTTTATTAATATTTTAAAAGAAATTTAATTTTAAAATATTATCATAAAAATTAAATATACTGAGTTTCTTATTTTTGAAATGTTTTTTTTTTATCAATGAAAACATTATAATTAATATATTTTTCATTTTGAAAATTAAATTTTAATCTTGATATAAAATGTATATTTTAAACATGTACTTTGTTTAAATTTTAAATTTGAGTGGAAATATTGTAATTATAACCTTCCAAAATTTTTTTGATATCCCTGGAATATTAAAAAATTTAAAAGTTTTTTTAATTAAACCCTATAATACCAAATATTTGTAATTTTTTTATTCCTTTTTTAACAATTTTTTAAAATTTTAAAAAGTTCAATTCTCAATTTTTTTGATCAAATATTTTTTTTAATTATGAAATTGAATATTAAATTTTTAATGTAATTCAAGAACAAAATTAAAATAAAAAATGATTTTGATGAAAAATGACATAAAATTTTTTATATTAAATAAATCAATAAAAACTATATCAAAAGATTGGGATATAAAATATTAATTGCAAATTATTTTAATTAATTTATAAAATAAATAAATTGAAAATATATATGTTTATAAATTGAAAATTTCAAATATTGTCTATTTTTTTAAGAAAAATGTTCATTTTGCAGGTCCTCTCAAAAATATTCAAGGATTTCTGCGACATGTCTCCATATAACGGTTATACATTTCCGACTGAAATATCAAAATAAAAATGAAAACGTAAGTAGTTAAAAATAGGTTGGAATTTAATCTATCAAAATTTATGGTTTATTTTATTTTATGGCATATCAACACCTCAATGGGTTATTTAATGACGACAAGATTTTTAGGATAGGGACGTATGAATACAAGAAACCAAACCTATAACACATTGCGAAAATAGAATATCTACCAAGAATGGTGAAACGCTGAAAGAACCTGGAAGCAAATGTACTATGAATAATTTCGTCTGGTTCATTTATTTTTACGGCATATCAACACCAAAATGGGTTATTTAATGCCAAGGTTTTTAAAATAGTTTCGTCTGAATAAACGTCTTTGTAAGAAATCAGTTTGTAGATCACGGTTTGGGTTTAATTTGTTTCAGGACAAATCAACCTCAATGGATTATTTAATGACAGTAAGATTTTTAGGATAGATTCGTATGAACAGAATATGTATTCTTTGTTGATCAGGTTTCATTGAAGTATTTTTGTAAAGAGGGTTATATATAAATTTTGAAAGTATTTCTAAGGTTGTGGTTTAACTATTTCCTCCCAGGACAGATGTGAAATTTGTGTCAAAACAATTACTAATTTAATCGCCATTTAGCGAACTAGGTCCGAAGTTAGAAGACATTGTTATTTCATATTGTTCTATTTTGTTTAAGGAGCCAACCTTGGTATCACCTGTTTCGATTAATACAAAAAAAAATGGCCAGTAGCAAGGATGGATTCGATGAAGTACTAAGGCGAGGAAGAATGTAATGTTAGGGGAAGCAAAATAAATCAGAATTTAAGTACGAAATTCTCGGGGTGGGGTAATGGATAACGAGCTAGTCTGTTTGAGCACTTACTACTGAGAAACAAGATATGCATATGACACAGTGTTGATTTGATTTGGTTTATTTTGTTTTACGACATATTAATACCATAATGGGTTATTTAATGCCGACAAGACATTTCTAGGATAGGTTCGTATGAATAGAATATGTCTTCTTTGTAAAGAATCAGTTTGTAGATCAGGTTTTATTGACTCAATTTTGTAAAGAGTGTTTTTGTCAAGAGTCAAGTCTATTTCTGGTAATATTTCTTTCAAAAAATGTATTACTGGTAGTTTTTTTCTTTAAAATGTATGGCTGGTAATTTTTTTCTTCAAATATGTATTACTGGTATTTTTACTATAAATAAAAAAATATAATTTTACACTTTAATAGTGTTTTGTTTTTGTATGGATGTTAACTATTTGCCCATATTCAGGTACCCTAAAAATTTAACCCCTTCAGTGAGGACCGGGGAAAAAAATAATTAAGATGTGGGTTCACCCTTTTCAAAAATCTCCTGATCATATATATATTGGTATATTGGATGTAGTTTATCGTCAGGACGAGGCTAAAACAGGTTTTTAACCAATTTGATACATGTGAGGTTTTTTACCAATTATTTAGTCCCCAGCGTTGACCGCACACAATTAAAAATGTACATCCAGATAAATTAATTTTATTAGTTTCAATAAGAATTTAATGAAAATAAAATAATTTTTAATAACTGAGCAATAATATTCGATAATGATTTTCAGCCTATATCAACGAATGAATATATATATATATATATATATATATATATATATATATATATAAAAAGTTTCAAATTAAAAATTATAATGTTTTATTTTATGAAAGTATTTATTTATTTATATATATATTTGATATTTCAAATTGTCCTCAATTTTTCATCAGAAATAACTGTTTGTTACAAATAAATTAAAATTACTGTTTGTTAGCAAGTATGTCCTTCGCGAGACGCGGACGTCACGTGATATGGAACGTCACTGTTCAGATATTCCTAACTTAAATCTAACTGTAATAAATAAAAAAAAAAATTTTTTTTACTATATCTAAAAAAAAAATTGCTTAACTATTGAAATTTTTATAAATTTTAAAACACCTAAGTCCCTATTCAACCCTAATTTATGTGTATTTAATTTTAAAATCCAATATGTTTTTTTTTTTTCTACGTGTGAATGTGGAAGTTAAAATCGGAATCTATTAATAAACATTTGCAGTTTTCTAATGTGTTTGATCCTATATTGATTTAGTGTTTAGCTATGGGGAATAAGGGTTGTTTTGAATATTCTATTTATTTATGACAGTTAGATTTAAGTTAGGAATATCCGAACAGTGACGTTCCATATCACGTGACGTCCGCGTCTCGCGAAGGACGCTACTTGCTAACAAACAGTAATTTTAATTTATTTGTAACAAAACAGTTATTTCTGATGAAAAATTGAGGACAATTTGAAATATCAAATATATATATAAATAAATAAATACTTTCATAAAATAAAACATTATAATTTTTAATTTGAAACTTTTTCTATATATATATATATAAAAAAGTATACGTGGCTTATATTATATATATATATATATATATATATATATATATATATATATGAAGAAAATATCTGGAAAAATAAACAAAAATCCTTAAATGCGATTATGTTGTTTTAATATGAATGAAATGTCGACGTCTGACGTTTCGGTTTAATAACCTTCTTCAGGACAATATTCATTAAAAATACAATTAACATAATCAATATAACACGACGAAAACGATGGACATAAAAACAAGTCTTATCCAAAATAGATAAATAAAAATTTTAAATGATCAGCTTTCCGTTTGAGCGTGGTCACGTTGTCGTCAAAATGGGCGACGTTTTCACAACGTATTCTTAAAATTTTTATAAATTTGATTCCGATGGAAAGATTTTTCATATATACAGTTCGTTAGAAAATCTTTTCTGTTCTTGTAGGAATACGCGGAGACTAGTAGATTCCTGTATCTTCGGATAAGCATGCAGTCCTCCATGTAATAAAATGAATTCAGGTTTGTATATATATATATCTTGGCCAGTGACGGTTTAGTCCGCTTCACTGTACTTGCCTTTGGGTTCTCACTGATTTCACCCAGAGTTAGTTTTTCGCCCTAAAACAGTTCACTTCAGGAACCGCTTTTCAGTTTCGCAAATCTCTTGGCGTTTCAACTGAGATGGACCTTAAACAAAACCCAATGGTGAAATGGGTAAAGGACGGGGATTGGATATTGGAGAATCGAGTTCGAATTCCAGGTGAGTACTATTGTAATCTGTTTCGCATAAATACGCTTGGGACCCAAATATGGGTTAAATAGTAGGAATCGTGTCTATTACTATTCATCAAACATTTTTAATGAAATATTCCTTCAAAATAAATATTCTTACAAAAATACATTTAAATATTAAATTACCCACAAAGGGTTGATAAACTGTAAAAAATCAATAAATAGAAAAACTCAGAAGACTCAAAAGAAACGTAAACCTGAATTGGAAGGTCGTTTGCATACACATGAAGCATTATTTTTGCTGAAACACCAGCGCTTTTAGCTAGTGCATGCTTAGTTCGGGTTATATATATATATATATATATATATATATATATATATATATATATATATATATATATATATATATATATAGGCTCGTCTTTATTCTTTCCGACTGAGTAACCTCAAAGGAGAGTCTACTATTTTACATGTGCGCGGTACGGTGTTTTCTCTTCGGCATCCAAGTCATATTTTGTTTACGCAACGGATTTTAAACAGTGAAAAGAGCCTTTTCTTGCAGCAAACCTGCCAACTGATTCGATATATAATAATTCATAGTAGTGGAGAATGGGAAACCAAGAAGACGCAAGATTTTCGTCCTTCCAAGGTTAGCATCGGCCATGATGATAAAAAATAGCTTTCTAGAGCCATTCAAATTTAAAAGTCATTATAATAAGAATAGTATTTGTTACTTACTGACATATTTCCGGACCCCATCATGTCACCACTCATACCAGACATCGAACTTCCGCTGTACTGTAAAAAGAATAAGTGTTATATAATGGTCAAAGTCCTACAATTATTGCTCGATGCGTATCTAGATGTAAAAAAAAATGGCGTCACACATTATGAAATGGATAAAGTCCGACAATTATATTAAGACATTTTTATGTTTATACAGTCTTTTTTATGGATACAAATATTAAAGTAAATGCTCTGTTTATAATAAACAGTATTAACGACATTTACCGGCCTGAATGTCCGAGAAATTTTTATAGAAAATATGCGTCTTCGAATAGGAATCGAACCTGTATCCTATACGGAACCGTCATATAGCCTGACGTGCTTTTTCCGATTGAGCCACAGAGGAGCGTCCGGTTAGCAAGGTCGATTTTACTGTTTTTAAACTACAATTCTCCATGATTTTCTCTCGTACATTCATATCTGCTCGAGGCGTATCAAAATGTAAACAAATGACGTCACATATTATTAAATGAACAAAGTCCGACAATTATTTTAAGACATTTTTTATGTTTATACGTTCTTGTTTTTTTTGGGGTTTTTTTTTTGGTTTTTTTTAGCAGATTTTTGGTACACGTGTTTCTGGTCTCAAGACTTTCATCAGGCAAAGGTTATTTCCACATATTATTAAAAGGAATTAATTTTCCTTATGTTCTTCCATGTTTAACCATTGTCTTTTTCGTGTAGTAGTAAACAAATGTTTTTCTTGGAATGATGGCGAAAAGGTCCTCTTTAAACACATTCGCCAACATTCTAAGAAAAACAAAATATGGAAAATAATTTATAATATATATTTAAAAAAAAAAAAAGTATTATAACGAAAAAACGTTTTCGGTTTCTCTCTTCTATTTTAAAAATATACACTTTTCTCTCGTTGGAACAAGTATAACCCCATCAGCAGTGCACAAGCACTACCTAGAATCGAAACCCGGACAGATACGGTATAAGACAAACGTCATAACTGTTACAGTTTTTTGTGTATATTGTGTAACTAGTGAGCGATTCAGAATGACTTATTTCCCTTTATAGTCTACCAATAGAAGATTAACCAATCAGGAGCCGCTGAAGATCGTATCCGACGTGTATAAAGGCGGCCATCTTGTTTTACCTACCGGAAGGACCAGAGCCAACTTGTCAGGCGAACACGACAGAAGGAAGAACTACACTCTGCTATGATATCCACTGCGAACCTAAAGTACGCTTTCCTACTGTCTCCGAAATATTCACTGCCAACCTCTGGATTCTCTACTCGAGGATGACCGTCATGAAAATGTCTAACAATAACAACTGCACCAACGGGACTCAGTAACAGAGAGTTAGCAAATTAAACTCGATATAGCGTCGCTTGATCACATATTCCTTGGTGGAACTCATCCGAGTTTCCCTTACCCATAGGACTGTGCCCCCCACGAGCCACGACTACTATCCCCAAGCCTCTCCATCCAGAACATTAGAAGCCGGTTCAAGCAAGGATTATACAAGTGATAGAAATTATTAGGAGGATTTGAGATAATTATAATTAAGTAATTCATCGAGTCTAGAAGAAACCTCAACAGAATGCAGAAAGCACTGAACTTACTTAATTATAATATATATATATATATATATATATATATATATATAAAATTGTCTAAATTGTACAATTTAGGCTCATTTACAATGCTTTTTCATTTTATGATGTTAATGTTAATGGCACTATAGCTGTTTCTCTAAAAGGAAACTTTTGGCATTCATTTACCGAACAGCCATTACTTATGTTTATTGAAATTTATCAAATATTTCCATATTCGGACTGTTATCCTCATCTTCATTGCCATATTCAAAACGTTTCGGCCGTTGTGCGCTCCGGCTTTCTTCAGGTGATTGGAATTTCGAAACGAACCCTTTATTTTGTCCACCGCGGTAGATTGTTCTAGTTCCACGTACCATGCCTCTTCCGATTGTCTCAGTTAATTTCCCTTTAACTCGACTCTCCAAGTTTGTTTTTTTTTTTTGCCTTAGCACTGATTGGTATTGAGCTCACAACACATTGGGTCTAGTCACTGGATCTAACCGATGTCTTTATCCACTGGGCCATATGTCCTGAAGAAGGCTCGAACGTACAACGGGGAAAACGTTCTGAATATGGCAATGAAGATGAGGATAACAGTCCGAATAATGTAAATAATGTAAGTAATCAAAATACCTCATCTCTGAGATATAGACAAACTATTTCCCCTAAAACACATTTTACTCACCCTAAAGCGTCCGTTCTTTTCGTGGAAGTACCTCATGTAATCGTGCATGATTTCGTATAGACAGTCACAGATGTAGTCCACCCTAAACATATCCAAGTTGTTCCGACCATAGAATCCTAAAAGATCAATAAGAAAATGAAAGAAAATCTCTGGAACAATTATTTAAAACTTTCCAAAAAGCTTCCTTTTTTTCTTTATGCATGTTATAATATATTATTTAAAATACCTTTTTTATTCCATTGATTTTCATAAAATTTCCTGGGAAAAGTTCATTCCTTATGAAAGCGACTGATTGATGGATTTGATTTCTACAGCTTACATTTTGGCATAAAATATTTTTAGATTGCAAGAATTTTTAAATTTTTTTTTTAATAATGATTTAAATATATGTTTTAAATAATCAACCCAGTGCTAGGTTGCAATAAGTTGATTTATAACATTTGATTTGCAATCTAAATGCAAAAAATAAGGAGTTCCATTATTGGAACGCGGTTCTCCAATATGAATACTAAGATCTAAAAGGAATCTTTTTATCTTTCTTATAATATATTTATGTTATAAATTTTTAATATATATATATATATATATATATATATATATATATATATATATATATATATATATATCAAGATATGACATTGGAAAAATCTTCTATCAGTCACAAATAACTTTTAAGAGTATTTTGTTAGTATTTTTAATTTATTTTTAAAAAAAAAAAAAAAGATCTCTTTATTTAAAAAACAAAACTACTAAAGTTTCTCTTATTTACCTAACGTGTTCTTTTGCTTATTTTTGATTGTATATATATATATATATATATATATATATAGATATTTTCATAATCTCTAATTTCAAGGAGGATATAAATCTACAGAGAGCTTAAATGTAAGAACAGAGCAATATAATAATGAATACAGAATATTTAAGAATCCATTAATGTAGGTTATAGATTTATTTTTTCTGGATCTCTTCAGTCCAGTTTTTATTCTTAATAAATAGAATTCAAGATATTTAGACTTCTAAGGGTCAAGAAAAAAATTGAAAAAGAGAGAAAAAAAATAAAGAAATAAAATTATCGACTATCCGATTAAATTGGAGACAACTTACCGAATTCTCTTGCCAAGTACCTGGCAATGGCCATCGTCTCAGGCATTTTATTCCTGCCATCTATATCCAAGACGGGAACACAGTAGCTCGGCATATCTAAAATATCAATAAAGTGCTATATTATTACTCACTGTTTCGGCATATGACAGATACGCGTTTCTGAAAAGTTTCAGAGTCTATCTTTCTTTTTTGCTCTCTCTCAGGATTGTTCGGAATCTTACCACATACATTTTCATTCCGATAAGCGTAGACAGTAAATGGTACGCGATTGAAAAACTGTTTTTTTTGAAGTGATGAGTTTCGCTCGAGAAGTAAATCCCTTAGAATATAAATCCTTTTTTCGAAGAAATTATATATACCGTATTTCCTCGCGTTTCATGCGACATTTGAAGACCTCATTTTCAAGGTAATTTTAAGAGGGTCGCATCATACGTGTGAATATAAAATTAGCGTATATACTGCTGACCTTGGCTACGCCGATAACCAAACTATATATCCATTTATTGTATTAAAAAAAGTACAAGATTTGATAAAACTGATATTTTACTTAACTGTATCCAATAATAACGCATGTAATATTTTACATATTTCATCGTATTATTAAATACAAACATAGCAAATATGTGTCTTTTTCAATTTTATTCACCATCCATTTACTCATTCTTTTTCTTTAATGTAATGTACGCCCTGATCCTTTATCTGATGTTAGTGGTCATGGCTTCGTTTTATTCAATTTCCTATATCCTTTTTGCTCTTGATAATTTTTATCTTTTGTTATCTATCTAAAATCTTGTTCCATCCATCCATTTATTCAAGCTCATTATTCTTTCAATGTGTCCTAATCCTTCAGGATGTTAGCAAAATGGCTCTCCACAATGTCCTCTTATTTTTTAATTAATTACTATTGGTTTTAATTATAATACATCAAATAACAACTGTATACAATAATAATATATGTATATATTCATATATTATTATCGTATTATAAAATACAAACAGCGAATAAGCATCTTTTCCATTGTTTACGTTTATATGGCGGTTAGCCGTTTCTCTTTTGGTTGTTTACGGCTGTACACGTTTAAGCAACGAGTATAGCGTTACTAACGATACTTTTATCTTTCTCTTTGATTTTTCTAACTTATTTAACTAGAACATGGGATAAAAGGAGAAGAGAAAGGGTGTTAGTCGAATGTAATTAAATCTCTCGACAAAGGAACTCACGTGACACACGAGATACATGATAAAAGCATTTTTTGGGGTGTCGAACGATATTCTAGATCGTGTCGCCATACATGTTCCAAACAGACACCTGTATATCTATCTATCTATCTCTCTCTCTCTATATTATACTATATATATATATATATATATATATATATATATATAAATATATAAATATAAATAAATATATATATGTATAATTATTTATATATATATATATATATACTTATTAGAAAGCGCTCAATATCAGAGATAGAGCTAACATATTTGGTTGGATAGATGTAATAAACTTTCCCTATTTTTTACGCTTTTTGCGATCGTCAGATGAACCATATTATGTATATCTTGACAACAAATTGAGTTATTTTTGGCCTTCTATTGAGTGAAAAGTAAACGGAAAAATACGAAACTATGCCTATATTTTTAAATTAAAAACTCAAGTGTAAATAATAATAAGACGATCGTTTAACAGTCATTTAACTTGATAATTGATTTCACCTTTCTGACGATCGCTAAAGCGTGAAACTCAGGATCAAAACTCATATCCATTCAACCAAATATATATATATATATATATATATATAAAAGTATATATTGAAGTCAACACTCAAAGATGGATATTTAAAATGCTAATATCAGTCGTCAGGCGGCCTGATGATTGTGCCTAGCATGAAACAATTATATAGGTGAAATCAGTTATCAAGTTAGATGACTGTTAAACGATCGTCTTATTGTTGGCTACACTTGAGTTTTTAATTTAAAAATGTAGGTATAGTTTCGTATTTTTCCGTTTACTTTTCACTCAATAGAAGGCCCAAGAGTAACTCAAGGTAGAGAGATACTGTGTGGTTTCGTCTGAGCGTACTGAAGAGCAAGAAGTGAACTTAATGGGGTTATGTAGAAAAGACAACTTTTGTTTTTTCTTTTTATAAAGCATTCCCCCCACCCCCACCCCCCAAAAAAACAAGGCGGGGATGCCACTAGCACGGAGCAGCTTACAGAGTGAAAGTGAGGGAAAAAAAACTGGATATAAGAGGGATTAAAGAAAGAATAAAAGATGAAGACGTCAACAGAAGATGGAGGTTGACGCTACATTTAACTTTTTGAAGATTGTTGCTATCAGGGAAGCAAGTGAACGAAAGGGAGTTCCACAGGTGGGAAGTGCGAGAAAAGAAACTGTTGGAATAGAAGTGGCTGTTACATTTAACTATTTCAACAGTAAAACGGTGGGACCTAGTTGCCAATCTAGATGCACGATTGAATTCCTGCAGTTGGGGCATCAAAGAAAACAGCTCGTCAGTGCAGTTGCCATGAAAATATTTGGAGAAAAGATGGAGGGAAGCCACATCACGTCTGTGAGGAAGTGTTTGAACTCGAGATGCCAAGTCAAGACCGAATATATTGCAGATCCTTCTTTGGATTTTATCGAGAACCTTGAGATGAACAGCAGGGATAGCAGACCTGATATGGCAAACCTTATTCAATGCACAGACGAATGGTAGATTTGTCAATGTGTAAAACGGATACTGACGAGAAAAAAAAAACACCCCTGGCACGACACAGTGAGTCAACTTTCATTGTAGTAAATATTGATTGAATGTCGTTGTCCCACCTCAAAACTTGAAGAGGCCATAATTGTAGTGATTGGAAAACATAGGAGAATGCAAACACTTTAGAATGACCCGGAAACCTATTTCCTAAACAGGAAACAAGGACTTTACTCCTGTTCAAAAGATGGCGGAAAAGTGTGAACCAAACCATCTACTCTAACTGAGGAGAAAAATAATTAGTGAATAAAATGTAAAAGTTTAAGTGCAGACGTTAGAAATATATGAAATAAAAATTAGAAGGAACCGAAAACCTAATTTCTTCACTAGAACAAAAATTATGGACATTGATGGGATTTATACCCGAGTTTCAAGTATCTACACTTAAGGTGGTTTCTTTTGGTTGTGTCTTACACATTTGCATTTTGGATAGTCGGCGTATTAACTTCTTAGATAGGACATAATTTTAGGTTGATACTAATGTTTGCTTTTGAGAATGCTAAACTAGAAATGAAAGACTTGTTTAAGGGGGAAAACGTCTCAAGTACATATCAAGAGGTGTATTATTTTTCGTTTTAAACACGAATCATTCAAAAGACAGTTTAACTGATAGGAATTTATAACTCATGCCATTTAACGCCTGACGATGTGATATTTAATAGCAGACGATATTTATAAAGGACTTTAATTAATTAAGCATCAAAAAATATAATGACATTTGAAAATTATGGACATTGGTGGGATTTATACCCGAGTTTCAAGTATCTACCCTGAAGGTGAGCCTTTTTGGGGTCTTACACCTTTGCACTGAATGTAGTCAACATATTCGAAACTCTTTAGATAGTTGAACTGTTTGGGTGGACATGATAAGAAATTTGCTTTCGAGAATGTTACACCAGAATTTAAAGTCTTCTTAAGGCAGAATAAGTCTTAAGTAAATGTCTGGAGGTGAAATATTTCTCGTTTTAAACACGAATCATTCAAAAGAAAGATTAACTCATAGGAATTATAGACTTATTTTATTACACCAACGATAAACTCAAGCCATTTAAAGGGAGACAATATTTATTAAAATCATGTATGTAATTAACTAACCATAAAAATTACATTGGAATTTAAGTTCCTACTTGTCATTCGTATAATTGTTAAACTCAAAACTCTTGTCGTACTGAACCCCAGCACCGGCGAACAGCATTCCCAGGATCTCGGCACGTCCACGGCCATTGAAGCAGTGTAGTGTTGAAGGAGTGTAGTAAGGGATAGTGAGGTAGATTTGCTATAAAGAATATCAAAGCAGAACAGGTAAATTGGGCTAGACGTGTGCAGAGCTCCGCTTGGCTTTGAAAGATGGAATCTTTTCCGTTTTGTAGACAAATTAATGATTCAGGGACGGTATTAATTGTCGACTTCGGCAAGCAACCTGCATGTCCCCATCTCTTATTTCTGTATTGGCAGGATTTTATACCCAAGCCTCAAGTATCTACACTTAAGGTGGTTTCTTTTGGTTAGGTCTTACACATTTGCATTGGACATAGCCGTCGTAATAACTTCTTAGATAGGACATAATTTTAGGTTGATACTAATGTTTGCTTTCGAGAATGCTAAACTAGAAATGAAAGACTTGTTTAAGGGGGAAAACGTCTCAAGTACATATCAAGAGGTGTATTATTTTTCGTTTTAAACACGAATCATTCAAAAGAAAGTTTAGCTGATAGGAGTTTTGTAACTTACGCCATTTAATGCCAGGCGATGTGATATTGAATAGCAGACGATATTTATAAAGGCTTTTAATTAATTAAGCATCAAAAAATATAATGACATTTGAAAATTGTTACTTACCATTTCTATATTTGTCCCATTCGTTAAACTCGAACCTCTTGTCGTTGTACGGAACGCCGGCGGCAGCAAACAGCATACGCAGGATCTCGGCACGTCCGCGGCCATTGAAGTAGTATAGAGTGTAGTTAGGCATTATTAAGTTATTGCGAGGATTGAAATAACTACAAGAAGGTCTCGGATGTCTTTGTATTATTTTCAGGCGAACCGTATAAGATTTCTTCTGATTGAAAAATGCCGAGTAGATTGAGTTTATATACGTCTAGATTGACTCATCCGAAATGACGACCTTGGCTGGAAGGCGTTCAAGGTAAACGGAAATGCCCCTTAATTTGTCAATGCGTACTTAGTCACAAGGTTGATGTTAAGGTAATTTAACTTGTGAAACTGCACTGTAGATAAAGGCAAAAGTCACGTGGCCCATTTTCGATCAAACCTTCCAATAACAGGTCACGTTTTTAGCAAGATATCTCTATTTTAAAGTTCATTTTCTCCTTTGTTTAAGGCTACTGTAATTTTTTGCTCTGCACCAGAGTTTCCTAACCTGGACTATATTGTCAAATGGTGAGCATTTTTTAACATCATTTCACCGTCGGGTATTATGTATATTTATTAATATATACTTAATACCCCTATTATTTTCATTGAGTACTGTTTTACTTACACCAAAGGCTGAAAAACTTATTTCGGTTGAGTTCTCTGAGGAGGAAGTGTGGGTTTGTAAACAGTAACTATTACGGCTAATAATGCAAGACTCCTCGGTAAATCGAATCGACTTCTCTCAGTCACTGTGTGTTTATCTAAAAATAAATACACTTAAATTCACCTTCAGCCCTGCCGTGCGCCAACGGCTTAGGGGTACAATCCCCCAACTGGCGCCAATTCAATAGGGTTTCGATCCTAGCTAGAGGCAATATATTCCTGATGTTAAATATAAGTTTCTTCTTTGTATCCTCTCTAAAACATCGTCGTTGCTCACATGTTTGGTTCAAGATATCCTTAGAATCCTTTTTGTATAACAACAGCTCTGTTGCCTCGGGTCTCTTCTTCATATTTGAGGAGATCGTCCAACATTCGCTGTCGTAAAGGAGAGCAGTTATTACGTAGCAGTTCAGTACTCTTTTCTTTGCTACCAATGAAATCCTCCTGTATCGTAATACTCTGACGAGCTTTTGGAATGCCTCTTTAGCCATTCCAGCACGTTTTCGGATCTCAGCAAAAGTATTATTTTTCACTTGTTTAAATAATTAAGATCGAATTAAGCAGGCTATTTTTAATATTTAGATAGTTCGGCAAAAAGATATTAGCCTCTGCTCGCCTCATTTATCATAATTTGAAATATAGTTTTCTTGGGTGTTTAATCTTGACAGCTTTTCCTAACTACCTCATCAAATTAATAATGTATCAGTTTTGAAGATAATCAATAAACGCTAGTCTTTAAATCTCCAAAACGTAACTTATCATCTCCCCAGGAGATGAAACTACCTTCGCTATTGTAGCAGGTGATGAGGGATGTTTCCAATCCATGGGTTGTCTCTTTGTCCCCGGCTCAAAGTCACGAACCTGACACTCATTCTATGTTAAAAAAAAACAAGGAAACCAGCTGGATCTGACTCGGACAATGTCAGATTTTTCCGTGATATCAGCCTGGTGTGCTTTTGATCTGATGTCAGAAGACGTGCCACCCAACGTGCAGAAACCTTCGTCATACCAAGTTCATTGTGCAGAATATACTCAACTCTCTCACGTCATATGCAAATAACATAAATTTAGCTGATCACTTTTGCACTTTGGATAATGCAGGAGAGTCATCGCCTAATGTAGCAGTCATGAACGTCTTTGGTGGGCTAAAACCTTTTTCTGTAGGTATTTGATATCATCACGGTGCCAAATGTTGTTCATTTTCAAGAGACTTTGCTACTAGTTACAAATCACGTCTTCATTGAACAGTCAGATGTCAATTTACCTGGAAAGAAACAAGTCAGTTATTAATAAGATGAGTTGAAATTAATGCATGAAAGATTTCACAGTTCTAGCATCACTCCTTCATAGTCAGCCTATGAACTTTTTTATCCCACCCTCGTACTTGGAAAGAAACAATGCAGTTATTCATAAGAAGAGTTGAAATTAACGCATTCAATATTTCCCAACTCCAGCATCAATTCCTCATAGTCAGCCTTTGAACTTTTCAGCCCACACTCGTACTTGGAATGAAACAATTCAGTTATTAACAGCAAGATTTGAAATTAATACATAGAATATTTCATATCTCTAGCATCACACTTTTATAGTTAACCTATGAACTTTTTTTTACTAACTCTTGTATATAATTCCGTAAAAATATTCGCATCTGCTCGATTATATCGTAATGTGAAATATCAGACGACAACAATGTTTACTATGAATGCTTCAGAAAATATGATCGTTGTTGACGTTACTTGACTTAAATTTATAGAATTCTATAAAGATTTTAATATATAGAATGTTGACGTGCCTTTACCGATTTGGCCACGAAGGAGCGTTCAGTTAGGAAGGTCGAAGCTAAATGACGGTTCCGTATAGGATACAGGTTCGAATCCTGTCGGAGGACGAATATTTTCTGTGAAAATTTCTCGGACATTCCGGCCGGTAAATGTTGTTTAATACTGTTTATTATAAAACAGAGCATTTACTTAAATATTTGTATCTATAAAAAGAATGTTCAGCATAAAAATGGCTTAAAGTAATTGTCGGACTTTGTCCATTTCACAATGTGTACAAAGTATGTAAAAAGAACCATCAGGGCGTTTTAACAGACCCGCCTGGCAAAACAAGTTTATAGAAAAAAAAAATGTCTTAGAGAAAACAAAAAATTAGGTATTGTTCTGATGTGTTTCACCCTGTGTTAGTCGCATGGAGAGTTTTGTTACTCCAAATTTTTCAAAGTACCCTTCTCTTAGATGTTTTTTTATCTCTTGTTTCCTGATGAGGATCGTTTTTTTTTCCATTTCCTTCTAAAGTTTACTTCAACTCTATACTTTTAACGTCTCCGACTGAACTCTGAAATGTTGTTCACGAATTAAATCATGAATTCTTCAGGTTTAGAGTTAATCGTTATCTTTCCTGAATAGCCCCAAGAAATTCACTTCTTGCTCTTACTTGAGCCAGCACAGTAACCCTACACAATAACCATCTTCCATGAGTGGCTCTCGTGCTTATTATTTGGGGAACATTAGTAAAAAAAAACTAATAAAAAAGAAAATTTCTGCCTATATCTCTGAGATGAGGTATTAAGATTACTTGCATTATTTACATTATTGGGACTGTTATCCTCATCTTCATTGCCATATTCACAACGTTTCGGCCGTTGTACGCTCCGGTCTTTATGTCTATGTCTCTCTATATATCTGTCTATATCTCTGAGATGAGGTATTATGATTACTTGCATTATTCGGACTGTTATCCTCATCTTCATTGCCATATTCACAACGTTTCAGCCGTTGGACGCTCCGGCCTTTATGTCTATGTCTCTCTATATATCTGTCTATATCTCTGAGATGAGGTATTATGATTACTTGCATTATTCGGACTGTTATCCTCATCTTCATTGCCATATTCACAACGTTTCAGCCGTTGGACGCTCCGGCCTTTATGTCTATGTTTCTATATATCTGTCTATATCTCTGAGATGAGGTATTATGATTACTTGCATTATTCGGACTGTTATCCTCATCTTCATTGCCATATTCACAACGTTTCAGCCGTTGGACGCTCCGGCCTTTATGTCTATGTCTCTCTATATATCTATCTATATCTCTGAGATGAGGTATTATGATTACTAGTATTATTTACATTATTCGGACTGTTATCCTCATCTTCATTGCCATATTCACAACGTTTCGGCCGTTGTACGCTCCGGCCTTTATGTCTATCTCTCTATATATCTATCTATATATATGAGGTATTATGATTACTTGCATTATTTACATTATTCGGACTATTATCCTCCTCTTCATTGGTATATTCGCAACGTTTCGGCCGTTGTAACCTCTGTCGTTCTTCAAGTGGATAAAGACATTAATTAGATCCAGTGTCTAGACCCAAAGAGTTGTGAGTTCAATACCAGGCTACAGCAGTGGTGAACCAAATAGCAAAAAAAAAAAAAAAAAAAAAAAACTGAGACATCCGGAATAGGCGTGACACGTGGAACTAGAACAATCTACCCCATTGGTCGAAAATGGTTCGGTTCGAAATTCCATTCACCTGAAGAAGGCCGAAGCGTACAGCGGCCGAAACGTTTTGAATATGGCAATGAAAATGAGGATAACAGTCTGAATAATGTAAATAATACAAGTAAGTAAATTCCTATTTCGCAGTTTTTTTCTGCTTTCCTGACTCATTGAGAGCTTGTAGGCGCAGTTGTCGCTTAAGACAAACACAAACGAGGTATACGTCTTCAGAAATCACACATGACTAATGCAGCGGTAAGTAAATCTTTGTTTGATTACCAACCTTATCTAATAAACCCTATAGTGTTATCTCAATTGCTTTTTAATAAATTTTTAATATTCTACAGATAATTTATGGAAACACTGTACTGTAAGATAAATTATGTTCGGTTCTTTAAAAGCAACCTTATCTTTAGAAGCCAAGCTTCGATTAATTTTGCGTTTTATTTGAATGCAAAACCTTTCATATCTTTTCTTCTACATTACGACGAAATTTTATCAAGGCAGATAAAAATTTACTTCTAAACGAAGACGATGAATAACACACTTACCGACATGGATATCGTGCTATCAAATGTTCAAATGAATTAATCACGTTTTTCGAAGAATTGTCTACCCTATTTTAAAGCCTGGCGCAACATGATCTTTCGCTCATATTTTCTTCTATGGTCAAATTAAGCAAACTATAATTTTTTTAATCAGTACCATCCCATGTAAGGTAGCAAAGCCACTAAGACGCAAGGGGTTACTGGGTGTGGAAGAATTAGGAACAGAAGCATTAATAATGAGTGGGAAGAGGAAAGAGTAATCAGGAGGACAGTAGATAGCGATTGACATTGCATTTAAATATTTGAAGATTAAAATTAACAGGAAAGCATGGAGACAGAAGGGAGTTCCATAAGCAAGGCATTAAAGCCACTAAGACACAAGGGGTTATTGGGTGTGGAAGAATTAGGAACAGAAGCATTAATAATGAGCGGGAAGAGAAAAGAGTAATCGGGAGGAAACTAGATAGCGATTGACATTGCATTTAATTTTTCGAATCTTAAAGTCGGCTGGAAAGCATGAAGCCGGAAGGGAGTTCCATAAGCAAGCAAAGCCATTAAGACACAAGGGGTTACTGGGTGGGGAAGAATTAGGAACAGAAACATTAATAATGAGCGGGAAGAGAAAAAAAGTAATCAGGATGACAGTATATAGCGATTGATATTGCATTTAAACTTTTGCAGATTATAGTTGGCTGGAAAACATGGAGCCGCGACGGAGTTCCACAAACGAAAAGTGCGAATAAAGAAAGTGTTAGCATAGAACTTACGGCTACATCTAGCTAGCTCAACTGTAACTTGATGACATCTCGGGGTCAGTCTAGTATTGCGCTTAAATTAAATTAAAAAAAAAAACTCTAGGCACCAGGAGGCAGGAGTTCATCCGAACAATTACCATGAAAGTATTTTAAGAAAAGGCAGTGGGAGGCAACCTTACGTCGGTGGGAAAGAGACTGAAGCCGAGCTGCCAGATCTGGACCAGTAATATTGCAGATTCTACTTTGGAATTTTTCACGGAGAACAAGGTAAATAGCAGGTCTACTGAACTATATGTGATAGAATTTTCTAGGCATAGACTTATAAATGTGTAAATTAGGTAACTTAATTTTATTAAGGTTTTAAGATTAATTATGAATACACCACATATGTTTTAAAACGTGCACAATAGAAATGTCACGGTTTGCACTAATATTTTTTTAATTACTTATTTTGTAAAAAAAATCCACAAACACAGAAATTTAACTTTCAGATTAACACAACAATTTTGTTTTGGCAATAATGAACACTACAATATTTGTCTTGCAATAAACAATACCCTGATGATGACAGTGTGTTATGTTGAAAGTACTCGGAATTAAAGAAATATGTATCATCACGACGATTTTCTCTCGTCTTTCAATAAGAAACAAAAAGCTTATCTGTAAATATGAAAGGATTCAATTGGAAATAAGTAGACATAAAATATTTAAATTATTCAACGAAACATGTGTCTCTCCCTCCCCGCCTCCTCTCTCTCTATCTCTCTCTCTTTCTATCTCTCTCTCTGTTTTTATTTCCGAGTTGGTTTTTTGTTTTTTTTTTGAATTTGTAGGTCTGATGAATTGGATCGTATTTACGATTCCAATGGAATAAATTATGACCATGGAATATTAGTGTTTAAGCCTTTTTTTATATATATATATATATATATATATATATATATATATATATATATATATCAAAAACATTTTTGGAGGAAATATGTAGTGGAGAAAATTTTTTCTGTGAAGTGTTTCGTCACTTAGGACTTCATCGGACTAGGTTTGTGTATATTGATGTGACTAGATATACGCGACGAAAGAGAGAGTCTGGGAAATTAAATTAAAAAAACACATTCACGTATTTTGGGTATATAATCTTGACAATCTTATTTCGGAACCTATATGACATTAGCTATATATCGAAACACACACACACACACACAGACAAACAAACAAACACACACACACATACACACGCACACACACGCAAGCACACACACACGCAAACACACGCACACACACACGCAAACACACACACACACACACACGCAAACACACACACACACACACACACACACACACACACGCAAACACACGCACACACACACACACACACACACGCAAACACACACATACACACAGACAAACAAACACACACATGCACACACACACACACAAACAAACACACACACACACACACACACACACGCAAACACACACACACGCGCAAACACACACATACACACACACGCAAACACACACACACACATACACACGCAAACACACACACGCAAACACACACACATACACACACACACGCAAACACACACACACACACGCACACACACGCAAACACACAGACACACACACACACACACACAAACAAAAAGACACAGTTTTTTCTAAATTTAAAATTCCCTTAAGACTATATCGCTTTATGGGACAAAAAAAAATTTCCACTTTCTCATGCATATTTCCTCCTTATTTAAAACAAAATTTTTTTAAATTCAAAAAGATTTTGTGTTACTTTAAGCTCAAAATAAATTTAAAATCACCGAGTTTTTTCAGTAATTTTATAATTTAAGTTTTTAACTGTCCCCTCCTCATCAGGACATAAATAGCAATGATTAATGTTCATTAACCAGCTGAATGGCAGATTTTCAATTCCGAGATTATTCTGATTTCAACAAAGTATAATATATCTATGTAGAGCAAATTTTCCCGAAATAGAAGGTTTTCAGACACATGGACAGACAAACAGGATTTGCCATTTATTTATATATATATAAAAAAATTAAAATTACTATCAACTATTAAAATCTGTTTTTTTTTACCGAAATTGCTAAAACTATACCACCCCTCTTCTTCCTCCGTAAACCCTAAATACATCTCCTTTCTCTTTACTTCCCCTTTTTTTCTTTTTCTCTCTTCTCTCCTTCCCTTTCAACATATCATTTCCGTTAAGCTGACCGATTAAATAGATCAATGTCTTGTCCCTCCTTCCTCAATACTAAGTATAATAGAAAGAAATATTAAAATAAACACTCTCTAAACTCGGCCATGTCTCTCACACCACTCCTCGCTACCCTCTCTGTTAAATTTCATAAAATTAATACTATCCGTCAAACGTGTAAATTCTCATTTCATTTTTCGTTACACCTTTTGGAAGTAATGTCTGATGATCCAGGGACTTTAAAAAATCTTCTCTGGTGAAATAAACTATTACAATGGAGCCTTTAAAGTAGTAATATATATATATATATATATATATATATATATATATATATATATATATATATATATACTACTTAAAAGAATCCAATAAAAACACCTACAGTAAAATAAAATTAATATGAAATGTCATAAGATGTAAGCTTTTGAATGACCCATGTCCTTTGTACTTACATGAGAAACAATATATTACTAGGTTTATATATAAAATAAAAGTTTACTAAATCAGTGAAATTAAGCAACCATTTTTGCCGTCAGTCATAAATTTTCATAAAAAAAAAAAGTAACCTCATATACATATTTAAACTTGATGTTAAAATAATCCTACATAATATAATGGATTCTAATACATTTAACTGTTCTTAAAAATAAAAATTAAAAAGGAGAATATTTCAAATCGGAGTTAAATAAAAAGTATTAGGAAAAAAAAATAACGAAAATCTTTAAATTTGTAAATGGAAAAAAAAATGCCGTAAGAATTTTTTTACCGTTAACAATAATTTAAAAAAAAAAAAAACTCCAGACGACATGTATTCAACGGATGTCAATTTTCATTGGAAAATACATCCCTACCCCTTACCAAATTGTAGCTAATAACTGATACAATGATACTGACATAATGAAAACCTAGACATCCCTTGTTCAATTTAAGTAGAATATTCTGTAACCATGGAAACGTGATTTTAGCTGTGTCTTTAAAACCCAGTAATTTTTAAAAGTTACTCCAAAATTCGCTTGAGGATGAAATGGAACTAATGCTTTTAATTTAATTGCAAAATTAAATTCAGGGCTTTTAGCTTCTATTTTTGAAACATGGTTAGAACTGTGTAGTGGAAAAAACATATTTTAAATCAATTAATTTATAATATATATATATATATATATATATATATATATATATATATATATATATATAAAATATCTATAAGAACACCGGATTATATTATAAGTGTTCTTTTTCAAATATTATATATATATATATATATATATATATATATATATATATATATATATATATATATTTGTAAACATCTAACTTGGTAATTCGTATAAATAGTCCCAAGAGGATGAAATCTTGAGAGATCAATGTTAATTCAGAGCTTTTCTAATTTAATCTAAAGAAAACAGACCAGGGAAAAAGGTTCCATTGGTTATATTTATTTCACCAGAGAATTTTATTTTCATCTGGATCGGAGACTTAACCAAAAAATGAAATTAAAATTTACATATTTATAAGATATATTAAAAATATATATAATAATTGACATATTTAGGGAGGAGGAAGTTGGTAACCTCAGACATGGTCGAGTTTAGTCCAAAATAAGGAGAGAGTTTAAAATTTATTTTTATATCTCTTTTATTATAATACTTAAAATTGAGGAAGGAGGGGTAAGGATCAGACATTGACCTATTTAATGCTGTCACGAACAACATTCCTGATATCCAAAAGGAAAAAATCCCTGAAAAGGACCCGCCATGCTAAAAATATTGGGAATAACAAAATAACCCGCATTATTCCGATTCCATATATAAGGGTTATATATATTTTTTTGGAAGAAGATATCCATTTATATAAATTAAAAAAATTTAGATAAAACAGATTTTAACGTTTGATAGTAATTTAAATGTAAAAAACTAAAGAAAAATAAATTTAATGCTTGTTTGCATGCTTAAATAATCAATTTATGTTGTGGTGTCCAATAAATTAGGGATTTAATATAAGTTGAATACTATATTAATAAACAACAATAATAATAATAATAATAAAATACTAATATTATATTTTAATATTGTATAAATGACTGTTAACGCAAAAACCTTTATCAATTAGAGTCTAATTGCCGCAGGACAAATATATATATATATATATATATATATATATATATATATATATATATATATATATATATATATATATAAAAAAAAAAAACCCTCATGCCACATTATTTCTTCAAATATTTAAATATTAAATATTTACAGTCGAATAGATTGAACGCCGGGTCAAAATGACACAAAGAAACTAGCCTGTCTGTAATATATATATGTTGTTAATTTACTTTTTAATAAATGATATAAATTCAAACTGGCTTTGTTTTGTTATTTCTTTAACCATTTACTTGGTCATCTTGAAGTTTACCTTTTATTTACGATGGTTTAATTGAAATTACTAACTTATATTCCGGCATTTTTTAAATCATTCTGAATTTCTTGATATAGTTGAAAATGGAATTTTCTTCAAGGAAGGGCAACAGGCATTAAATTTCATTATGGATTTTGTTAAATATATATTTTTAATGATACTTTTTTTTTTTTAAAACATGAAAATTCATAACTTTTGAATTTTTTTCCATTTTTGAAATTTGGCAACAATGACATTCACTGACGTGCAAATACCAAATCTTGAAAGATTTTTCTATATCCCTTAACTATGGGTAAATAGCAGGACAGACCGGGTTCTTTTTTATGATGGAGCAACTTCTCTACTGCATGTCGTTCGACAATTCAACTGTTTTCAAAATTTTCTTTATCAGTATGGCAACAGAATAGCTGCAGTGTCTCAGATGCTGTTATGACTAATAGTTCATATTGTTTTTTGTTATTGAAACTTTCATTGGTCGAAATATCACATCATATGAATAAGGGTCTGAATTATGAAAATATTTCTCTTTCACATTCATAATAAGCATTGGTGTTAAAAACAATTAAATAAAAAAATTTTATTTATTGTTAATAAATTTGTTTCTCGAAACAGTTTTTTAAATTTTCCTTCTATGTTTTGATTTTCGACAATGTTCTTGTTTCATCAATATTCAAAAATAAGTTTAAACTGAAAATTGAATCTGTTAAAAATAAAATGAGATTTGTACACACAAAACACATTGTGTTAAATACACACACACACACACATATATATATATATATATATATTTTTTAGTAAAATGTCGCGCATTTCCGTCATTGGATGATTGTCCATTTAAAATTACGTAATGAATATATACGCATATTGAATTTATATCTTTTATTTTATTCATTTTTACGAGGTCTATCAAAAATTATCTGGACTGACATAAAAATAAAAACTATCATTAGTTATTCGGCTTTTAATTTTTTGCCTTTCTTAAATTTAAGGTATCCAGGTCATTTTGATTTGATGGAATCATTCGGATATTCCTGATAATTTTATTTTTTTTTTTTTTTTTTTTTTCCAATTATTTCCAAAAATACTTTTCTTGAATTTGTTTTGAAAACCTTTCAAATTGGATTTCATCCGAGAAAGAAAGAAAAGTCAACCGAGCGAGATTATTAGAATATATATATATATATATATATATATATATAAATATATGACGTCAAATTATTATGAAAACAATGGACAAAGTCCGACAATTATTTTAAGACATTTTTATGTTTATAAGCACGGTATAAACAATGGAAGTTAAGCGAATGACGTTGTTTTATAATAAACATGCAGAACAACAGTTCAAGATTAATGTCGGAGGAAAAGAAAATTTCACTCAACATTCAATCCCCGTAATGTGTTAACAATTCTGTTTATTTTAAATCAGATTTTTATTGAAATTGTGTAAGATCCATAAATATATTTTAAGAATATATATATATATATATATATATATATATATATATATATCATATATATATATATATATATATTGGATAGCAGTTATAAATTGTTTCATCAAAATAGACGGTTTCAAAAATATATTACTTATATTCAATGATAAAAGTTTTTTTTGTTAACATTATTTTTTCTGTTTTGAATTTGTCTTCAAATATGGAACCCCAGCAAACCCTCGTAAAAATAATTTTTTCAGAAAAAATAACAGTCCGATTTTAAAATAAACCTTTTAAATATATCTGATGATGTATAATAATTATTGAATTATAAAAGAAGATACTTTTACTTTCCTAATGATTTAAATGCTATCTTTTCTATAAATATTTTTTGTAATATTCTGATGATCTTTTTTTGCTTTTGATATCATTTTATACCGCTCATCGTAAACATGAAAAAATTCTATAAATGTTTTAAATGCTCAAGTTCTGACGATTTTCCTCAAACCGATATGCCAACATAAAAAGACCATTGGATGAAGGATCCTGCCTTTTCTATAAATATTTTCATGTCTTGAAGATCTTTATTTACAATGATATCTAGAAATTAATGAATTTGACTACAGCCATATATCAAAGTGCCTTTTCTATAAATATTTTCATGATTTCAGATGTCCTCAAGAAAATTTTTTGATATCTAATGTCCATAAATTTGGGTCTGACGCTAGAAATCTCTGCTATTTCTAAAATATTTTCATTTAAATTGTTTTGACGATTTTCCTGGTGTATCTAGAAATTCTTATAATGATTCCATATAACGAATATTGCCTTTTCTATAAATATTTTTTTGGATCCTATGACAATTCGTAATGATCTTTTCTCTTTGATATCTAACAATTTATGAAAATAAGCCAAATACCTGTGAAAATTTAGCGTTTGGCTAACTAGATTTTGCGTGGAAATTAAAAGCTGGTGCTAATAATATATAAAATTAAAAGAAGCTATCACGAAAGACATACTGAGCGATGTTATTTTTTTTAACAAAAAAAAATAAAGATTTTATTTTCATTTGCGAAAAAAAAAATTTTTTTCGCAATTAGATAGGAAATTCGTGAGATCTCGGATCTGTCAGAATTAATTTATGCCATGACGCGGCGAATAAAAAATTTAGCAATCTGCCCATGGCAATAATGAAAATTTCAAATTGGTCAAGTGGCCTACAAAACAGAATGCTGGAAGATAATCATTAATTGGGTCAAGCACTGACCGAGAAAAATGTCAACTGAGACCACCCCAAGGAAAATCAAGAAGGAAAAGAGAGAAAAGGAAAAGAAAGAAACCATTAACTATCTTTCGGAGATATCATTTGGTTTTGGGAAAAAACACCTGTTTTATTGTCCAGACCTGGACATGATAAAAGTTTGTTACCAGATGGATAATTGGCGACAGAATGTGAAGAAGGAATACGTCCAGTTGACCACCCACTTGACGCTGGCGAAAATCTCGTTGATAAATTCCAGATGACATTCAGTTAAGATAGAGATTAAGGACCACACTACGAGTCGTGAGAGGTCTGGTCGGGGAAAAAAAAGAAAGAAAAAAAAAAGAAGATATTTTTTTTTTGAGCGATAATTGTCTAGCCACACCCACGCTGCCGAGCGTTCATTGGCTGAATGGTGGCGTGAGCGGTGGGCGAAGGTAAACATATGAGAAGAAGGGGAACCTGTTGACGCCTCTGAGGGGATTGGTGTGAGATACCACTGTGAGAAAGAAGGGGAAACCTGTTGACGCCCTCTGAGGGGATTGGTGTGAGATACCAATATGAGAAAGGAAGAATTTGGGAGGACGATTCCCTTAAGAACCCCTAGAAAGAAAGTAATGGACTTCCAAAAATGGAAAGTAATAAATTTTCCTGTCCGAAAACAAAGAAAATCCTTATTGTGGATTTAGAATTATCGAGGAACCCAAACCCCGACAAGCCCACACCCGGTTTTGGTCGGCGTCCATATAAACAGAGTCGCAGCGAGTAGACGGCAGTTGCAGTTAGTTACAGAAAGCAGTTGGAGAGAGAGACGCAGATCGCAGACAGAGTTGAGCTGTGAGCTCTGAGACCAGCCTCGCAGGAAGCTGACTGAAAGATCCACGCATCCCGACTTCAACTTCTAACCAAAAACAATTTATTTTTGAAGAACGACTTAGACTCACACCACCAAAACAAGTTTTACGAATATCGCCTGAAGATACACAAAAAACCAGTTTCTTGAAAAACAACTTAAGATGTTAAGACTCGCCTAACAAACGCAAAGTGTCATATCCATATTAGCGGTTTGGGAGAAAGACGCAGTCCTGTATTCAGCAACCAGATATAAAAATATTTTGTTATTCTTTTTTAACACATTTGAACTTTTCGAGTTGTTACTTTATTTTCTTTTACATATATACTTGTGCGATGTCACCTTTGCTCGAATTCGGCTTGCATTACGGCCCGGCGACTGATGATTGATTTCGTCTACCTAAGATCAAATCACAACGTGGGTAGGTTAGACTAGAAATCAAAGCAGTTACTTCGGTAACCAGACGTTGGAGGCGAGCTGGGAACGACAAAGCTGATACCGAATCTAACCAGATTCCCATCCGAATCAGCCAAAGGGTTAGAACGTCACATTTGGTGCCGCGACCAATACCAAGTCACATTGGTCGTCGCAGGATAGCACAGGGGGGGAGAGAGAGGCCCGGGTGACGTCACAATACATTCATATATATATATGCTATCGAAGATATCCAGTTATGTTTATATGTTATCAACCGATATATATATCAATGTCCTGTTAACATAATTACAAAATCCCTAGGAATTTCATTAAATTTTATTTCAACTCTTAAATGTTTTAAACCCAGAAACAAAATCCAAGTCTTACCTAAATCCATAAATAACCTTGTCACTTTATGATAGAAATGTGTAGATGTTCAAATTTTCACTGGTTTAAGCACTTTAAATATATTTTTTGAATTATTTCACCCCAAGCAAAACAAGAAAGCCACTGCGATGCAAAATCATCAAAATTTGTGATTATCAACTAAAAGATTAGAAATAAATTTTATAAAATCTATACATACAAGTCCAATGGATAAATTCAAATTCTAAATACTTTTTAAATGAAAACAACGCTTAATGTCGTTCAACAGATCCTCGGTGAGATGGGTAAATTGAATTCTAAAAAATATTGGAATGAAAACAAACCTTGACATCTCATTTCAACAGATGTAATGCGATGGGGACCTAAACGACGCCAAAATGAAAACAACGCTGACATCTCATTTCAACAGATGTACAGGGTGCGATGGGTAAATTGTCATTCTAAACGACGCCAAGATGAAAAATAACGCTACATAAGATATTTCAACAGATGATACCTGCAACAAGGTGTTAAATTGTCGTCTAAAACGACGCCAAAATGAAAATAACGCTGACATCTAAATTTTAAAATGTCTAGCAAAAACATCAAATTTACAATTGGCATGAACATAAGAATTTTCCGTCAATCTCAAGAAAATTGGCAAGGTGAAGAAACTCGATAAATCCCTCGAACAGTGCAGCTATTGTGTACATTGAAAGATACGCTAAAGTGTCCATTGAAAAATACGCACTAATTGAAAATATTAATTGAAAATATATATATATAATATTGTAAAAATTTTTTTAAAATTTGATTCCATCATCTAATTTGACATTTTTAATTAAAATATAAATAAATATTAATTATAAAAAAAAAATGCAATGAATTAATGTTTATTAATTGTGATTTTTTTATGAAAAAAATTTCCAAATTGGTTTGACAAATGGTATTCTTCTGTTCTGGGTAAAATTGTTTAATTTTCAATAATTATTTTTCCAAACATACCATAATCATTATTTTAAACAGAAATTTTTTTAGAATATTTGATAGAAATGCATATATTTTTATTCAAAATAATAATTATAATAAATGTAAATGTCTTTTCATTGATCGTCCATTTTTTTTCTAAATAAAATAATGAATTCAAAATAAACATGAAAAAAAAAAACACTGTTCTTTTCATTAATTTTAATACATATAAATATTCAAATATATATTTTTATTATATATATATTATAAAATATATATATATTTATAAAAACCATTTTTTTTAACGAATGTAATTAATAACGTACCTTGGGGTCAAATAAGTTTCTTTTCTTTTTAAATGTTAGAATTTTTTCGCCCATCGGTAACTATCGAAAAAATCGATTTTCCGGTTACCATCCTGAAGAAAAAATTTACAAAACTAATCGAGTATTATAGATACATTAAATAACGAATTTTAGTATAAAACAAAATTACAAGCGATTCAAATACGTATTAATCAGAGGGTTATACAGTTCGTTTTTATAATATTTATTTGTTGTGTTTACGAAATTCTCAAACATGTTTTATTTAAAAGATTGAATAGAACTTTATATAAGAAAGAAATTGTTTTTTGTTTTTTTATTATTAAATGTTTCAAATTTTCCTATAAGGAACTTCTGTGTTTCCAAAACCGATATTCCACCATTCAAAATTATTTTTTTTCATATTGTTTTTTCCCCAAAATGTATTATCCATTACATTTTCTGAATTTAACCAGAGTTCACTGCAAAAGTTTTATTCTCAAGCAACTGACAAGGAATACACCTTCAGTTCAAATGACCGTAATATCCTTCTGCCAATTCTGTCCAATTCTGGGTCCATCAACGGTCAGAACATGTTTAAAACCTGTGAAGCTGTAAGTGCACAAATGCCAAACTTTTCATTAAAAACGAAAAAAATTCTGTTAAGCGAAAATACCCTCCCCCAAAATTTATAAGATAGAAAATAGATTCAAATATTTATTGGTTGTCTAAAGCTTTTTTTTTATTTTTAAAGGCATATATAATATATATATAAATATATATATATCCTATATATTTATATATATATATATCAAAAAGCTGATTTTGAAATTTTTCATTATAACGGGGAAGGAAGGCTTAGAGAATTTGATACTCATAAGACATAATTAAGGCAACAAGGAGAAGAGGTCATAGTGGGCCAAATAAATAAGAACAGAAAATCTGAAATCAAACGGAGGTGAAACTTCTGAGAAAAGTCAAACGTTAATAGGAATCCAATGATAGAATTTGTAGAGAGCCATGATCTACACATCCCAAATATGTTGGGAAATGAAAAGAAAGAAACATATATATATATATATATATATATATATATATATATATATATATATATATAACTATATTTATAATCATTCATGAACTTCCGATCCATAGTGTGTGTGTAATTAATTTGTTTGTGTGTGTGCGATTTGTCCCTATAAAAATATAATCTAGAAAATAATTAAGAATTCTTAAGTCAGGATAAAGCTATAATCTCAAAAAATTCCACTACGATATTATTAATTATTCTAAAAAAAATGGTTCAGTTAAACTAATAATTCAAAATTTGGCTGCTAAATATTTGCACAGTTTTTCAATTTACTGAATATATATAAATATATATATATATATATATATATATATATATATATACGAGTTATTTTGAAATAAATATGAGAACTCTTATGTTTCAATGGTTGAAATAACATATATTAAAATGCGTGAAATTATAAATATATATATATATATATATATATATATATATATATATATATATTTATATATATATATATAAATTACTTAATGGAATAATTGTAGGCCTAAAGCCTCAATTTTTGTAAGTATATTTTTCAGTACTTTGTCTTCACTGCCCCAAAACATATGAATATTAATAACTTTTTATTTCTTGAATATGCAGATTGTGAATAAGATTTTTTTATAAAAAAATGAGTCAGGGCCAATTCTCGGAAAAAGAACCTTACAGCCATCCATTTCCTACTTGGTCTCTGATGCGTAGGCAAATAAACGCTGTTTGACAGATACAATAGTTAATCGCGTATTAACCAGGTCCATATCAGTTTAAAAAAAAGAACGCTGTTTTTCAGATAAGGGATAATGACATTAACAGGGTCCTTTCTAATGAAATACACTTTTTTCAAGCGTCAACACGTGACTCAACATGATAGCAGTTTTCGTTTTGACGTCGTTCAGGTAACAATGAATTCACATAGTTCATGGCTGTCGGAGGAATGGACGTCACCAAATTAAAAGATATGTTTGCCGTTAGAAGAAGCAAATTTTCAACAAAAGAGAGAAAAAAATGTTTGATGAAGAAGAATTAGATGCCACCAAAAACCAAAGGACTGAAGCGAGAATATAAAAAAACATCCTTAGATGACCATTTATCGGCTACACTCCCGTGATTTTTCTGAACTAATTTTCCTCGCCATCAAATATATATTATACATCGCCAGTTGAAAAATTCATATTAAAAATTGTCAATCCCATCCTTTACTTTCAGAGAAATATGAATATCCTTTTTATTATCAAACTGTACCCCTCGAATAGTCAATTCGACGTCGATTCCAACCTTAGAAGTAATATTTCTGCATTGCTTTTCCATAAACTTATAATCTGAATCTCTTGATGGATAAATGAACTTTAGCTGCATTTTTCATCTGTTTAATTGGTTTTTTATTTCCCCTTCCCATGTATTATTTAGTTTTTTTTTTTGGTCACATTCACTCTTTTATGTATTCTATAAATAAAATCTTCGCATTATATATTCTCGTCCCTGTCTTCTATTGTTCTTGTGTTCTGGAATTGTTCATTTTCTCTCTTTTTTATTTGAATTGGAGAATTTGGTTCCAACGTTCTTTTTTTTATTTTTATATCGAACCTTGGGATCTGTTATTTTTTATTTTCTCGTTATCATTTGACTCATTATCGTAGTCCAATGAAACCCATGTAACAATATATATATTCGTATATATATATATATATATATATATATATATATAAATACAAGAATTTGTTAATATAAGATTAAAAAAAACAGACCAATATCCTTGTCAATTTTCTTGATAAAGATGAACTGAATATTCTAATATAAGTATACAAGTCACGTCTTGGTGTATATTTATATTGTTTGCTTCTGCCACTATCCCCATGTTAACCTCGTTATTTGTTTTTTTATGAATCCTTCTTTATTCTTTTCTTCCTTTTCCAATTTTATCTTTTCACTATTTCTTTTACGTTTTCCTTTTTTCTGTTTATCTTTCCTTCTTTCCCTCTGCCTTGTTAAATTTGCTTTAAGACTGGTTTTATTTTATTTTATCTTATTACCTTTGTTAGTTTGAAAATCCTTGCAAGTAAATCCACAAAGCATAATAAGTTTGAAATGATCATTAACTATTAGGGGAATTTTAAATTCCTATTGTGTTTTTAATTTATATGTTCTGATACATTAAATACAATGAGCAAGTTTGCTGTGGATCAACAGTTTCAAACTCCTCTATATATATATATATATATATATATATATATATGTATATATATATATATATATATATATATATAATATATATATATATATATATATATATTTTAAATTTTCCTTTACTTTGCTCTATATGCGGCCTCCTTTGTAAATCACTAGCGGGTCTTAAGTGCCACTTAAGATTATCGTACAAAATTTCATAACTGAATCAATTAAGATGTCGTATCATCACACGTCGTGTGTGTTTGTATGTGTGTGTGTGTTTGGGTGTGTGAGTGTGTTTGTGTGCGTGTGTGTGTATCTCTGTGTGCGTGTCGAAGTAACAGGAAAAAACAGTACAGTTAGATTTATAATCCAAATTCCTTTAGTATTTTTGTTTTTATTTTTTTAAAAAATAGTTCTCGATACAATGCAGAGAATATTATTATAATTAGTATTTTTTTAAATGTCTATATATAAAATATATCTTAAAAAAATTAAAATTATTATAATATATATATATATATATATATATATATATATATATATATATATATATTTATGTGTGTTTGTGTGTTTGTGTATATACCTGGATCGTTTCCGACAGTCTGTAGAATGTGTTCTTCGTGGTCAGACGAACGAGCGGAGACTCCATTATATATATATATATATATATATATATATATTTATTCAGCGTCACATAAGAACATGCACATATCCACTACAAAATTGTATATTTTTGTTTCAACGTCAAAAAAGGAAAAACCTTTTTTAGACGTCTCATCAGGTGGGGAATCATAATGTTACTAAAAAAAATTTATTCAAAAATACAGTTATCGAAGCAAATATCCTCCACTTCCGTTCTTTGGAAATTTTCATAAAATATCTTCTAGAATTTACATGTAGAGATGGAAGGGAATCTAATGCATTAAGTAGTCGTGGGTGGATGGAAAAGAATGGAAAAAGAAAAAAAGGGAAGAGAAAAGAAAGAAAGAAAGAGCCTATGGTAAGAGGATGATGTGATAAGCACTAAGAGGAGATAAAAATCTGGCCATAGAATTTCGTATGTGGTAGAATTTGAAGTTCAACGGTCTCCGAGTTTGG
The DNA here is from genome assembly GCA_903632075.3 of Acanthosepion pharaonis. Taxonomy (NCBI): domain Eukaryota; kingdom Metazoa; phylum Mollusca; class Cephalopoda; order Sepiida; family Sepiidae; genus Acanthosepion; species Acanthosepion pharaonis. The sequence continues at coordinate 154,993 of CAHIKZ030002428.1, read as the reverse complement.
TTAGGTAGGTGTTTCAAGTAAGAAATAATAAAAAATATAAATAAATAAAAACTAATAATTTGCAGCTAGATACATTTAAAGTACAGGTTGGAATGTGAGGTATCATTTTTTATATATATATATTTTTTATCTTTCTAGGGGTAAATAGGTGGTAAATTCCATATAAAAATAAGACGCCAAATTACTACTAACTTCCCATTTGTATAAACGTTTCATTTCTATTAACGTAGGTTGGGAAAGCGGATCGATAACATTGTATATAGGAAGGCATAAATAATGAACATCAACACTGTGAGGCTGGATTGAAACCGAACCGTTGTGGCGCTAGTCCTCGCCTCTACCATTTACGGTATGTAGACAGCATGAGTAAGCAATGGTAATTCTATGTATTGTTTTTATGTATGTAAACGGATCTTGTAATTTTTCAATTTTTTCTCGCTTTTGTGTTCCGTGTATTATCTTTTATAAGGTGTTATTATTCAAAGGGTTAAAGTAATTCCATTTGGATCAGTTAATGGAGAAATCATAGAGGTAGGTTCCATGAAACTAAAAAGAATAAAGACTAAAGGTTGTTTCAATGAAACTAAGATTATTATATTAACAGAAGTTGGAATAAATTATCATCCATCAGGTCTACATTTAATATTCAAAGTGAATTTGACTAAAATGAATCCTGTATTAGAAGTAGAACTAGGTTATAGTAAGCAATGGCTTCGGTACCATGCTTACAGATACGAGAGGATTCATTCGTGGATTCAAAATTTTCTTTAGCATGATTGTCATATTAATTCTTTTTTATGTTTTCAATTTATTGCTGTCTAATACCTTCGATTTAATAAGTTTTTCTTTGTCAGTGTATTTAATTATTTGTATTTTCTCCTGTAGACAGAGAAAACACGGTTCGTATAATGACTTCGAAATTCTAGCCTGTTTTAGCATTCTCCATCTAAGTTTGGGTGTTTCACCTTTTTCATTTAATTCCCAAAAATACTTTAAAAGTGAGGTCATGTTTCGTTTATTCTATCTATCTATCTATCTATCTATCTATCTATCTCTCTCTCTCTCTCTCTCTCTATATATATATATATATATATATATATATATATATATATATATATATATATTCTGGCTTGAGGCTTTCGGACGTCTAGTTGCATTGAGTAGCTGTGATGCAGCGAAATAGTACTGTTGCCTGATTAAAATATATATATAATATATATATATATATATATATATATATATATATATATATATATATATATATATATTTTATTTAACTTGGTAATCCGTATGGGTAATCCCAATCATTGATGAAATCCTGAGAGCTCAATGTAAATCCAGAGCTAATATTTTAAAGAAAATAATATTACTTTTTCAATATTTTGATTATAATAATTTATTTTTTAAAGAAAGCACTTTGGTGAAATAAATTATTAGAATGGTAAATTTGTCAAAGTGGTCTGTTTTTTTCTTTTTAATATATATATATATATATATATATATATATATATGGATTTAAATTAAGTATATATATAATATATATATATATATATATATATATATATATATATATATATATATATGCTATTTTAATTTAAATCCAACGAAATTCTTTTTACCACCCAATCGCACTTGACTTAAAATAATTTGTGTCCTAAAACAACAGCTGGCGGGCAATTAAGAGCAAACCTTTTATTTTTGTTCAGCAGAGCGTGGAGAGGTCAAGTCAGAAATTCCTTGCATTCAATCCTTATTTCAGTTTTAAGGTGATAAAATTTCTAACATAAGCACAGCACATTCAGGGTGGGAGAAAGTCAGTTAGAGAGAATCAGTGGGAGAGAAAGACGGGGAGAGAAGTAATTAAATTAAATCAGAAAAAAACAAAAAAACAAAAAACAAAAAAACACAGCGTGATAGTTTGTTACTACAAAGACAAGTTTAATTAATGTTATTAACATCCTATTTTAAACAGACTTCGTCCCCTCCTCTTTGTTTCGAGCGATCAGGATCCGATAAACAAAATGATTCAAGAAATGGTTAGCATGAAACAAAAACGAAGTAAAGTATAGCGTTACTTTTAATTATACTTTTATCCATTAAAACGAGTCCCACCACCTTAATTCCGAAAGTGATGTACTGAACCTCCCGGCTTCTGTAATCACTCGGCACATAAAAGAAGGCCGTAGATATGACATATATATTTTCAAACATTGTTAATATAGGGTGACCCCCAAAAATGGGAACTTTTTAACAATCCAATAAAATCAAGAGTGATGGAAGAAAAATATTTTATTCATAGTAATTGAAACCTTAAAACATGCCATTTAAGAAACAATGATGGAATTTTCATTTTTTTAAAAATTACATCTTGTAGATGGCGTCCTCCTGTACGAATGCATTCTTGAAATCTGCTGTTGAGATTCCTAATTGACTACTGCAACATCTCAGCTGGGATACTGTGAATTTCATCTTGACTTCTAAATGGCGAAATGTTTACTTGCTCAAGGTCACTGTCTCGCAGTGTTGCCACTTGCTCATGTCTGGCAATACGCACTTTAAAAATAATATATTTTTTTTGGTCACCTGTATTTTAGGCAATACTACGTAACCTTCTGTTCATGCTATCCTTTATCTTTATAAGAGTCAGATTAGGCTGAAGAAGGAGTTTCTTTTTACGTGCTGTGTTCTTTCAGGGCGTAGGCGATCAGAAGTCTCTACTTCCCCCCATCCTTTGTGGCTCTCTGTGATTTTCGTCCCTCTGCCCCCCGCCAGACAGTGTTCTCTCATCCGCTTGCTTAAGCCTGCCAGATATGTCATGAGTTGCTTTCCCTTGTATTTATTTCCTTCTATTCGGCCTTTGAGTATGTTGAAACTTGACTAATGCATGGAATAATAATGCAACACAAAATGTACTTAGAACAAAATGTATTGAAACAAGAAAGTGTACACAATATTTACATATAGTCTTTTGTATATTCCTGGTAAGACCGTTCCTGGAGAATGTGTTGACTGAGTCGCAGTCGGGCAGAGTCTCTGGTTGAATCTCTTGATTCCTTCCTCTCTTCTCGGTACCAACCATATTTATATGGTCGGTACTCCACTATGCAAATTAGGTGGATCCAACCACAACAGAGTATCAGATTTTCCAAGTCTTCTTTTCTCATGACGTGTCCCAGAAATTTCAGCTGTCTCTTTCTGGTTAAGTGTAAGCTTCCTCCTTGTTTGCATCCTCTCCAAAACCTCATCGTTTCTCACACGCTCGTGGATCTGCCTAGACCTCACTTTCCAGTCTTGATAGAGTTCAGAAGTGGGAGAAGAATTATTTTCTACCATCCAACCTCTTTCTAACAGGCGGAAGGTGGTGTGTCTCTTACTGTTTATCGATACTACCATGGAAAGCGGTCGGACGAACTGAATTTACTGGTTCCAACAGGTCAGATCTTCACGGCTAGGACCGGTCTTGCCATATACATAGTAGCAAACCACACATATTCAATCCGTATTCCATCGGTGAGAAGTAACTTCTGCCCGCGAACTAATACTCTATGGAACAGACACCTTATAGGATGTTTCCCTGATCACTACAATCTTAACCTTGTCATGTCTTGAGTTAACCGTTATCTTCCTCTCCTATCCATATAAAATACCCCGTATAGTAACCCTCTACCTCGAGTGGATCCTGGACCCTGTACAAGGTGAACCTTCCTGTAAAAGAAGAAGATATAACATACGGTATATGATCGCGTATCATGTTACATTTAAAGATCTAATTTTGAAGCAATTTTTAAGGGTGTTGTATCATACCCGAGATATAAAATTCGCATATGTACTGGTAGCCCTGGCTATGCCGTTGATCAAACTATATATCAATTCACTGTAGTCAAATTACCTTCCATATTATGTCCTCAAAGCCGCATGATACGAAAGTATATACGGTATTTATTGTCAGACAGCCACATAGCCATTTAAGACACTTCGATCGTTCGTTTTGGTTAAGATCAGATAATCCCTGTTAAGAACGAATGAGGGAGTAAATGGTTGTGGATTTGGTATAGTCAGTCATCAGCTTTTCAATAGGCAACATAGGAGTTAATTATGCACTAATATTGGCAGCGAGGGTGAGTGACTTTATGGTCGTGTATTGTGTAAAGATTTAGATTCCTAAAATATAAAAAAATCATTATGATAATTCCTCATCTGAGAAATTCAAATAGAAAATAAGATTCCAAACATTGAGACTAAAACAACCAAGATGAGGATAACAGATTGAATAAATCAGTGTATAATAATAATAATCATTCTTCATCTGAGAAATTCAAATAGAAAATTAGATTCCAACCACTGAGACTAAAACAATCACGATGAAGATAACAGATTGAGTAAATCAGTGTATAATAATGATAATTCCTCATCTGAGAAACTCAAATAGAAAATAAGATTCTAAACATTGAGACTAAAACAACCAAAATGAGGATAACAGATTGAATAAATCAGTGTATAATAATAATAATCCATGATGTGCGAAATTCAAATAGAAAACAAGATTCTAAACATTGGGACTAAAACAACCAAAATGAGGATAACAGATTGAATAAATCAGTGTATAATAATGATAATTCCTCATCTACGAAATTCAAATAGAAAAAACGATACTAAACATTGATTATATAACAAGTAAGATGAAGAAATTTCAGATCTTATTCACAAATGAATGAAATTATTTGTTATTTCTTTTCTGAAAATCTCAGTAGAAATATTTTTTTCATCACTTAGTTAATGAAATTTCGAGAAATTAAATTTTGTACCTTTTCATATTTATATTAGTTAAAAACAGCAGTCCTTGGAGAATGTCAATCATCATTTTTTTTCACACAATATCTCATTTACCGAAAATCTACTCTGAATCGTAAAAATAAAATGAAAATCAAACTAAGACATTATTTAATTAGAAAAGCTTGTAATTATATTATGAATAAGATATATTATGGAAATTATATACATATATTTTTGCCAGAATTGTTTTCTTTTTTTTTGAACAATTTTAATTAGAATAATTCATAAAGTTTTTTAAAATCTTTTAAATTACTGTATCAATTTGTACATTTTAGCTGCTATTGTTATTAATTAAAAACTATATTTACTAACCGCGCGGGTTACTCAAGCTACATCTGTTCATTTCGATCTCTTCGTTTTATGCCCTTCTGGGCTTGAAACGTGTTCAATTGTCAACTGATACGTGTGGTCGAGGTGTTAGCCACTGCTCGGGTACTTCAAGGTGCCTCTGTTTTTAGGCGATCATGATTCTTTTTATACACTTCTGGGCTTGAAACGAGTTCAATTGTCAACTGATACGTGTGGTAGAGGTGTTAGCCACTGCTCGGGTCCTTCAAGGTGCCTCTGTTTTTAGGCGATCTTGATTCATTTTATACCCTTCTGGGCTTGAAACGAGTTCAATTGTCAACTGATACGTGTGGTCGAGGTGTTAGCCACCGCTTGGTGTACTTCAAGGTACCTCAGCTCTTGCTGCTCCACGGCATCATCCATGGAAAGTGCTCAGACGAACTGCATTCCCTAGTCCCAAAACATTAACAGCAAGAACATGCCATTCTGACTGCATATTAGCAAACCACCCTCATTCTCTCGCACCCGTATTCTATCGGTAAGTTCCAATCGAGCAGTTTCTTCCCGCGATCAACTGTCCTGTGTTATCGACTCCCAACTGAGTGTTTCCCCGATTATTACAATATTAACCAATTGAAGGCTAGTGTTACCCGTTATCTTCAACTATACACACACAAATAGCCTCCAAACGTAACCCTCGAACTTGGGTGTCTACTGATTAGTTTGTGAGAATGGTGAGCGGAAGGGGGGCCTTAGAAATGCCGGATTATTTAAGAGTCACACGAAATAGGAAGTTATGGAGAGACATGATCGATTATGTTCTGAAGGGAGGCAGCACAGAGAAGCAGGATCTGGATGACGAAAAGGAAAATGATTACTGTTGCGATTTTAACTATATGTTTATTTTCTTAAGCTAACAAAAGAAAACATTAAAAACGACCCAAAACATTTGGGTATCCATTATATATTTTCTCGTTTGTAGACAACACACATTTATTATCGAAATTCCGTTGCTTGTTATCTGTAGTTTCGCATGCGCGAAGTCGTATTGATATTTCTGTAATTCAAATTCACTCTTATCAATAATTCAGAGAGGACATTGACGAGAACTTCTTTTAAGGCATGAAGATATGAGACTTTACTTAACTGAGGAGTAGTCTGTTTCCTTTATGTAATCGCTAAGCTCTTAAAATGCATTGAAATAATAAGAGTAAATAGGGTCGCCTATTCTCCGGCTAACACTCCTCTCTGCGCTTTTAAACAAGAGTAGAGTTTTATCCTTTGTTCCCTGTTTACGATTGGGTTTCCGGTTTCTTCTAAATTCTTCCCATTCTCTTTGGCTCTTGTGTATCTTATTGGCATTATCGCCTTAATTGTAGTGAAATAATAATAATAATAATAATAATAGCAAATGCTAATTTATAGTTTCAGAAGTTGAAATGATTCCATACAATGGAATATTTTTTTATAAAACATGAAAAATGCTACTCTATTTTGTGACAACTTAAGTCAGCATACAGCAAGGATACCATAGGAAAAGAAAGTGGAACTTGGCTAGTCTCTACTAAACAACCAGCCACATTTAACTGACCTTACCTCAATTAATAATTATCTTTTTTTTATCGCTACAGAAAGCTTCGATGGGGGAAATATTTCCTTGATGAAAATTCCCCAAAATCACAGAAAAATGTTTCACATCAAAACTTGAGGAATTTTATTAAAAAAGAACTGGCAAATTTCCTGATAAAAGCAGAAATTATTTATATAAAAACATTATATATATATATATATATATATATATATATATATATATATATATATATATATATATATATATATATATATATATGCCTAAAAACAGCCTAAACCTAAGTAGTACACTAAGAAATAATCATATAGGAATAGCAATTTTGAATGTTTTATATTCCCTTTGTTTTTAGAAATATTACTATGCACACGTGAATGCTAACACATGACTATATGTATACAACTATGATAATGTATTTGCACACTGAGACACCTGTTGATATGTACATGTATATGTTTTTATACGGAAAAATTGCATACCAGTTTTTTTTTATATTTTTGAGTGTGGAGATATACAATTAGATATGTACTTATATGTTTTGCCATAAATATGAAAGATCGGGTAATATTATATGTGTAAAGACATAGATAATGTAATTAAATACTGAGATAGTCTTCGAACGCAGGCATAAGTGGATGCACGGGTGGACATGAGGATAGGGACAAATACGTGGGTAGATATATATAAGTGCAAATTAACGCATATGTGTGTATGTAGATATTCTGCATATTGCGTATGCATATGCATATGTGTGTGTATGTATATGTATGTATGTATGTATGTATGCATATATGGGTGTGTGTATGTATGTGTATATTTGTATACGTATGGATGTGTAAATATATATATGTGCGTATGAATATATATGGATATGCAGATGTCCTTGTGTGTATATGTATATATGTAAGTATAAGTATATATGGAGATAGGTATGGAGACATGTGGATGTGCGTTTTCTCTGCAGGTGTATATGTGTAAAGATGGAAATATACATATATCGTTTCGTGTGAATGTGTGTGTAGGTGTATATAGGAACCCATAGGCATATAAGAAGATATAGGTATGTGGTTACAAATAGGGGTTTAAGACATGTGTAGATAAGAAATTGTAAAAGGGCCTAATTTTCTGCTAGTGACATCTCTTCCAAATTTCTCCTCTAATATTCTCCAATTGGAAGTGAATTTTAAATATCACGAAGGGAAAGTTTAGATTGGTATTTTAATTGAGATACTACTCCAGTGTGGAGAATAAAATTATTTAAATGGGAATAACTATTGATAATTGGGTACATAAAAAACAACACGAGTTTACTTAATGAACAAAAATCAAAAAACAATCACGAGTTTACTTAATGAACAAAAAATCAAACGAATAAATGTCAACCTAACAAGCTATAAGATAAAAGTTTTAGTGGAAAAAAAATTAAATAAATATAAAATGGATTACTCTTTCAATGTTCTGTCTATGGATTTTTCCAATCGACTGTTTCATAGAAAATACCCAAAACTCCACCGAATTTCAAATTAATTTCTTCGTAGATTGTTTTAAAATTTAGATATTTATCAAACCTTAACCTCCCAAATATGCACGTTAAAGTAACGCAAACTAACAGCGTCTAAGAATTTGAATGAAACCTGTCGTGTAATTTATTGGGGTTGTTGTAACGTCTTCCTTTAATGTAGTTCTTATCATTCACCCCTTAGCCATCTATATCTAGAGACGAGACGCGTTAAATTTGAGCAACATCCAGCCGACACACTGGGGTTAAAATAGGAAACTAAAATGATACATATGACACACTCATATCCTCTCTCCCACCTCACTTCCTCACTTCGTTAACTTTACGTATACTTGATGAGGTCCGTAAAAACGTGTGAATTTCTTTTTTCATTTTTCATTTCAGCTTTTGGAAGTAAAGTCTGATGATCCAGAACCCTGTTAAAGGGGTTATGGTGAAATAACTTATTACATGGAATCTTAACGTGGTCTGTCTTTTATTCAAACATATATATATATATATTTTATATATATATATATATATCATCCTCCTCAGGTCTACCCATATATATTACCTAAATTTTATATAAACTATATATATATATATATATATATATATATATATATATATATATATATATATATATATATATATATATGATGATGATGAAATTAAATTTCATTTTTATTTGGTCGTTTTAATTATGTCGACTTTCAGAATAATTGGATCATATATTATATATATATATATATATATATATATAGGAGCACCATGACGCAATTAAACCCGTCAAAATTTGGAAACTCTTCATATTTCTTAGCATTCATAAATGAAAGAAAATCGAACATTTCAAAGTGTTTGAGTGCTAATTTTATCAAGATAGTGCAGTATTTAAATTACGGAAAGAGTTAGACGAAAAAGAGGGGATATTATATTACGAAGGAGAATTTTTATGATCACTAATTTAAATGTTAAAACAATACGTTATGCATCCATTCATTTAATCTTCCAAAGTGGCTGCTAGAATTTATGCCTGGCAACAACACTCTGAAGCAGGCCAAAAAAGCATAGTAGAATAACAAGTCATGGCTGTCAGACAATTTTTACGGAGTAAATGAAACAACTTTTTTATCATATGTAAAGTTCAAATCAGATGAGAGGAGAAATTTATTAAAAAATTTTTAAACACCTAAGATTTACAAATGAAGACAAGGATTATGGCATTACATTTTAAAATACTTTTTATACAAATACTGTAAATAAGATTTTTACATATTTCCGAAGTCGTTACTATTTAGGCCTTTGGTTGAAGAACGGAGATGAATAAATTTAAAATTTAAATGTCAATGTATTTTGGAATATTTTCTAAAATATATCTGTTAAAATTTATAGCATTGTTATTTTCATTAATAAAATTTTTTTAGATTTAAATTAATTTTCATGTTTGCGTAATTTAGATAAAAATTTATCCATTGCTCCATTTTTATATATATATATATATATATATATATATATATATATATATATATATATATATATATATATATATAAAAACATTTGAAAAGAAACGTTTTTTACAATTTTTTATTTTAAATAAAAATATTTAAAGAAAATTCTAAAAAATATAAAAATTACAAAGTTCATTTCTTCAAAATATTAAATCATTATATAACCTTGCAAAGGTAGTTTTTGTTTTTTTGTGTGAATAATTTTGTTTTTTTATTTGTAAATTAAATTGAAATTTATCGAAATTAAATAACTATACAAGTGCGATGTTTGGATAATAAGTGCGACATTACTGTAATTATTGAACAATATAGTTCATGCCACTTTGACATATATATAAATATTTATATAGTAAAAATGATTCGTTTATCACCATATTTGTTCAAAAACGCATAACTGTAAAAAATTTTAAAATCAAACTCAGCGTTGCTTTTGCACGCTCCAAAAAATAATAACTCATTTTTAATAGCATTTTCGGATACAACAATACATATATTTTTTGTGTTGTCCTCTTTATTACTAAGAGAAAAACAAGAACAACATCTATTCCATACCTGAAGATGTCTGTAAACAGACGAAAAAGATTGTAAAAATAAGAACTAATACGGCAGAAATTTATAGAAACAAGGATCTTTTCTCATTCATAACGGATTCGGAGTTTTTGTATATTATTTGAATTTTTTTTGACGATGGATTTCTCATGAATTAAATCATTAACCTTTGCATTTGTTTTTGTTGAATAATTCATATTATATATATATATATATATATATATATATATATATATATATATATATATATATATATATATATATATATGTGTATATAAATGTCTCCTGTTACGATTTATAAATCACTGGTGACTGAACGATTAATTTCAAAACAGAATATCTTTGAAAATGAAAGAGAAAGATAAGACGAAAAAAAATTAAAATGAGGCTTATTTTTATCGTGATTAAAATAATTAAAAATATAAAGGCCTTTTTGAAATCTCAATAAACTGAAAATAATTATTAAAGGCATTATTTAAGAAACTGGTAGAAATGGTTACTATTATTAATATGTAAAATTCATTTAGATTTAATATATATATCATATTGTTATCTAATTAGTATTATTAATATCTTTTTTTTAAATGTTATTATATTTATTTTCGTAAATCTAAATAAATATATGAAATTAACATGAAAATGAAAAAATAATATCCATACCAATGATGATGAAAATATTCATCGAAAATAATTATTGTAAATGAACACCTAATCCATTTAACAATTTAAAAAAGAAAAATCGCGTTATTCAATGAGTAGTTAGTAAGTTAATGCTTTATTAAATTAAAATTGCTGATTTATTCCTATGCATATATATATATATATATATATATATATATATATATTAATATAACAATAAAAAAAAAAATTAAAAATTAAAATCATTAGACACACTGGGTTGTAGATTAATATTCTTTCGTTTTTTTTTATTATTCCATTTAGATTCCTCGACTAGTTTCGAACGAAATGGCCATCATCGGGAGGAGAAATTTTCTTTCTGCTTGCTGTTAGCAGTGAACTACAGAAATGAATGTCTTTTGTGGAGAAAATGAACTTTTGTCTGTAGTTTTCATTTGTTTTTTTTTTTTTTTTTTTTTTTAATGAATCTTTTAACATTCCTTGTGTTGGTCAAACAGTCTCTTTTAAGTTGTTATTTGAGATAAGAACTGGATAGATACATTTTATCCTGAATTCTCTAGTCAGTTTGACAGTTTTATTGGACCTGGTGAGGGATGTGTCTCTGTTTAGTGTTTGTGTGTGTGTTTATTTGGTTCTTAGGGAGTTTATTGAAATGATATGTGTAAGCGTGTGATTGCTGTGGGTGTGTGTTATCATTTGGCTCATTAAGGGAGTGAGTGAGTATGATGTGTGTAATGTGTATATTCATGTGGGTGTGTGTATAAGTGTGAGGCCTCCATTTTATCCGTAAGTCCAGTCTGTCTTGTGTGGGTGAGAAATGTGGGTAGGTTTTGATTTGTTGAGTTATATTTGTTACTATTATATATTGTTAAATTTATGATTTAGCCCGGCTGGGTATTTTGTTTTTAGACGTTGTATCCACTTATTTTCATGGGACTCTAAAAATTTTCTAATGTTATCTGCTCTGAACTTTTCTATTCTCTCAATTATAGTGAATTTGGCATGGGTTTTGAAATCGTGTTTTCCAGGCGGAAATGTTGTTCTACAGGTAATAATTTTTCATGGGGAGTCGACTTAATTCGATTGCGATAATTATTAATTCTGTAGTGAAAGAAATTCAGATTTTCAGATATTGTTTCTGGCATATTGTTTCTAGGAGGTAAATTATATTATGACTACAGTTAGAATCGTGGTAGATTTTGAAAGTAGATTTAGTGATTGAGCTAGTGAATGAATTCGTGTTTTTTAATATGGTTGCAACATAAACTTCTTTTGTTGTTACATGGTTGGGAAAAATCCTGTTGTTTTTGTTCTCAGTTTTTTACGGATTACCTTGTCCCCTGAAATGTGGTTACTACCTATGATTTCTTTTTAGGTTCTTAGGTCTACGATATGCAAGAAGGCAGGGTTCCTTAATTTATTTTTTTTAAAGGTCTGGTTTGAGATGTAGTATTTCCCAGCGACGTTTGATTATTTGGGATAGTGGAGGCAGAGTAGGATTGAAAGTGGTTATAATAGGGGATGCAGATGTAGATTTATTTTTAATCTTGTACATTAAATTGTCTTCTCTAATGTGGAAATTGCTTTATTTATTTGTTCCCTGATTAGGTGTTGTTTATAGCCACGTGTTGTTTAATTGATGCTCCAGATTTTCAATGTGTTTATTTAATTCTTCATTGTTGGAACATATCCTTCTGAGTCTAAGTGCTTGTGAATAGGGAAGGTTCTCTTTGAGAGTGTTTAGGGTGGGAAGACTTAAAGTGTAGATAGTTGTGGGTGTCGGTTATTTTAGTGTGTAGTGTCGTTTGTAGTTTCCTGTTTTCATCTATGTAAAATGCGGGTGTCTAAAATGTTACTGATGTTGTGGATTTTTCATAGTCAAACTTAATTGAGTCGTGCACTGTGTTTAGGGTCATAAAAAATTGGGTAAGTTTGTCATCACTACCCGTGTATACAAAGAATATATCATCGATATATCTTGCATAGAATACGCAGTCGCTACCAATGATTGGATAGATATGGGTTTCAAATTTTCCCATGAATATTGTAGCATGCTTTGATGGAGCTGCAATGGTGCCTATGGCACATTTAAGATTTGAAGGTAGTTCGCTCCATTGAAGCTGAAAGTATTCAATGTAAACACATGCTCCATGAATTTTATGATGACTTCACAAATATTAAACTGAATTGACTTTAGTAAACATATATTTTTGCAAAAGCCCTTCGATGTTTTTAATGTTTGAATATAGTGATAAATATATATATATATATATATATATATATATATATATATATATATATATATATATATATATGTATATATATATATATATATATTAAAATTTTTATATTAATTTTTATAATTAATACTGAGTTTTTAAATTTTTAAATTTGAATTTTTATATGTAGCAGTGGATTTTTATATTACCATTCACAATTGATACGAGTCTTTTATTTAAATTTTTATAATCAATAGTGGATTTTTATTGTAATTTTATATTTAATTCCGGAATATTAATTTATATTCTACAATTAAGAGTGAATTTTTTTTATTTTTTAATGAACACTGTATTTTTATTTTTTATAATTAATACCGGATATTTAAAAAAAATGCCGTCTAATAATGCTTATTTTTATTAATACTATATTTTTAATTTAATTTTATACTTAATAGTGTTTTTTTACTCTAATCTTTATGAATAATATATTTTTAAAATTATTAATACTGCATGTTTTATTTTAATTTTTATGATTCATATTATTTTTTCGAATTACTAATACTGAATTTTTTATTTTAATTTTTTGATTAATACTATTTTTTAAAATAAATCAGTTTCAATCAATTTTTATAATTAATATTATTTTTTCAAATTACTAATACGGGATTTTTTATGTTAATTTTTATGATAAATATTTTTTCATATTTACTAATACTATATTTTTATTTTCATTTTCATGATTAATATTATTTTTTTTAATTATTAATACTGAATTTTTATTTTAATTTTCTGATATTTTTTCAAATTATTAATGCTGGATTTTTTTATTTTACTATTATGATTAATATTATTATTTTTTTAAATTATTAATACTGGATTTTTTTTTTTTAATTTTTATAATTAATAGTAAAAATTCAAATTATAAATTTTGTTTATTTTATTTTAATTCTTATCATAAATATATTTTTTTTAATTATTAATATTGGATATTTATTTTAATTTTTATGATTAATTTTTTTTTAATTATTAATACTGGGTTTTTTATTTGGATTTTTATAAACAATATTTTTTTTCAAATATTTAATACTGCATTTTTTATTTTAATTTTGTGATAAAGTTTTTTCAAATTATTAATACTGTATTTTTTATTTTAATTTTTCTGATTAATATTATTTTTTTAAATTATTAATAGTAGCTAGATTTTTTAATTTTAATTTCGATATTTAATAGTAGACTAGCAGTAGAGCCCGGCGTTGCCCGGGGATGTAACAGTAAAAGATAGATCAAGTATCAACCATCAAAGACTGAAAAATAAAATTGACAAAGATTATTGTTTAAGGTTGACGGATATGTTTATGTCTTAAATAGATTTTTTTTTTTACGAATTGGTCAAACCCAAACTCAAAACAAAAAAATTGTTTTTTTCTCGTTATGAGTCTACCGATTGAATAGAATTTTATTATAAACAATTGTCTTGTAAATGGAATTTTTAAAGCATTCTGAATGTAAAAAATAAAAAAAAAGTATGCAAGACAATAAGAAACACTACCTGCCCCCCAAAAAAGTGAAGTTTTGTTGAAATCGGTTGAAAAATGTAGGAAATTCAGAAAATATATAAACGAAACACACACACACACACACAAACAAATTTTTTTTTTAATAAGTATAACTCGATATGAGTTGTCCTCCTTTCATTCTCGTGATGCCTCTTAATCGTGTTTTCAAATTGATTTCGTGCAAAAACAATTGTGTTTTTCCAATTTTTCCGCAAGGTCATTTTACGTAGTCCTGTGAAGTTTTGTTGAAATCGGTTGAAAAATGTAGGAAATCCGATCCAATATATAAACGTACAGACACACACACACACACACAACCTGGGTTTTATAATAAGTATGATTCCTGGTGACTAAAATGTGTTTAGCAAAACAATCAATACAGTATTCAGTCAATTAATATTAACGAATGAAAGCCTAACCAGATCAATAGCACTTTAATCCGCTTCAAAATATCCCCTTTTTTTTTTTGCATTCTTTTTTATTTCAAATATCATTTTTTCAATGATTCTGCAAATTTATCTTCATTTAAATCGTAGCACTTAAAACACAAATTGTTGTCATATTTTTATTATTCTTTTTTACTATATACAAGTCACTTACATTAAATAATGCAATTAAAAATAGCACACCATTGATTACCAAAGACTACTGCATCTCGACGACAGGTAAGATGAGACCTTCGGATGGACGGAAAAAAAAGTTTTTTCTAAATTATCATAATTAAAGGAAAGTTTTTCCTTACAGTGAAGGGTTTTTCCAAAAAACAGGGAACTCTCTTTTCAAGCAATAACAATAACATTTCACACAGCATCAAAAAAAAAAAAGCATTTCAAAAATATAAGGAGAAACCTTTTTATTAATTATTTATATATATATATATATATATATATATATATATATATATATATATATATATATATATATATATATATATATATATATATAAATTTAATCAAATTTGTTTATATTTGATATTTAATGAGCAGTTATGAATGTACGTGAGATATTCATGGAAAGTTGAATTTTATAAGCAGGAAAAAATTTATTTTCAACCGAACGATCCTTTTAGGCCGAGCGGTAAGGCACGTCAAGCTAAATGACGGTTCCGTATAGGATGCCGGTTCGAATCCTGTCAAAGGACGACTAAAAGAATGAAAATTTCTCGGAATTCAGGCCGGTAAATATTATTTAATACTGTTTATTATAAATTGAGTTCATCACTTAAATACTTGTATCTATAAAAAAAGAATTTTAAAAACAAAAATGGCTTTAAATGATTGTCGGATTTTGTCCATTTCATAATATACATATATATATGATAAAAAATTTATTTCTTTTAGAATTTTACTTATATCTTGTTTTTGTTGCTTTTTATAGTTACGTTAATTTCGTTTTATTTCCGAAATATATCGTCTATTTAAAAGTTGCAGAAATAGAAACGTTTTGTAAATAAAGGTAATATTCTTAAGTTGTCCGAATATTTTATCATTATTATCAATTCTAGACAAGATTTTCTTTCATATTATTTCTGTTGCTTTTTAGTGCATTTCCGATCCAGTTTGCTTATTCTCATCAGGTCTAAGAAATAGAAATGCGTTGACCGAACTCTAATTTAAAACATCCAGGACTGCTGCTATAAAAAGTAAACTACAAGATATATCAATTCGGCATTTTAATCTCCTTTGAAGTATTCCCCTTTTGAAATCACTCACTTTATCCAGCGTCTTTTCTATTGATGAAAATATTCCTATAATTTTTTTTTTTTTTGGGATTTTTATTTCCTCGTATTCTCTTGGAGTTGTCGAGGTCTTCTGTTTCTTTCAAGTGAGATTTGATTTTTGAAAACATGAAAAATGTTACAAGGGGAATATGGTGGTTGTCAAACCTGTTGAATGTTGTTATTGGCCAAAAATTGTTGCTGATTCTGCGCTGAATTGATTGGAGCGTTGTCATAGTGGAGTTGCCACTTGCATATCACGTTACTAGACTTAAAAATAGAATTATCAGGTAGAAATACATTCATGATAAAGAATGCCCTTCTGGCTAAAGAAAAAAAACAGTATTTTTAAAATTGCTTTTTCAGTCGTACTTTCATTCAGTCTCAGAAAATTAAATCATCCATTTTATACACTGAGCCCTGGTTTCAGAGTCATAGCCATCGACTCACTTTGCGGCATCTGTTGGGACCGTTTTCTGAACGTTTTCTGTAGTGTCGTAAAACGACCACACTCTACACACTTTCCTTCCAAGAACTGTTATAAATAACCGAAATGAACTAGAATGTTTTCGCTTAGTGTGCGTGCGCGACAAAGTTCAAGCCCAAAGCTCAAAGGTGCGTACTTTAGCTCCGTTACTATAGCAACAGTCCTGATAAATTTTGATCTTCCCTCATAAAGAGACGTAATAGTCTTAAGTCACCGGAAATAGTTAGAGGAAGTATTTTCAGTATTATTTTTTAATTGTTTTACTATTTTTTCTTTTGTAAATTTTATTCCGGATCAGCCGTTGACTTTTTATTCTACGTTTTTCCAACCAGTCTGTTTATTTCAAAATCGTCTTTCTTTTTTGTATATGTTTTATTCTGTCTATTACTTACTTAAACCTCCTGGGTGCGACGATAAACTACACCGGCGTCCTGGGTACGACGATAAACTACATCCAGCAGTAAGGCCTCTGCTGAGTAGGTTTTGAGAAGCATGGAACCACCTCTTAATTGCTAGTGTTCGAAGGTCAACACTGACCCGGGGTGGTTGCACCTGTTAGGGTTCCAGCTATGGGCAAAAATTTGGCCCACAAATTGGGGTCAAAACGTGTAGAAATAGGTTTTAATACTAACCATATATTTTTGAATATTACCAGCAATACATTATTACAAGTAATATTTTTTGGAAAAATATTACCAGAAATATTTTTGAAAAAAAAAGTTCCCAGCAATGAAAAATATTGTCGGCATTAAATAACCCATTGAGGTTAATATGCTGTAAAACAGATCAAACCAAACCAAAAAGTGCTGATTTCAGTCATTCTTAGAGTGAGTCCAGTTGCAGATTACTATTGTATTTTCTCAGACGACAGCTAAATACGACTTTTGCTCTCTTTCTCAGTCGCTCATTCCATTCTCACATTTATAGACATGCCGGCAACTTCACCTCGTCACTCAGGATATAACAGTATAGAAAAGAAATTAACTTTGAATTAATTTTGAAGTTTTTGTTCCAAATTACCATTTTTTTTTCAGATTTAAGACAATAGAAGAGTTTTGTTCTTTTAATTTTGAATATTTTTATCGCAACGTTCAGGTCATTTTAAATTTCAATTCATGCTTTCATTATTTTGAAGTCGTAAAATAAAAAACAGAATTTCTATTTCTACGACCGTTAAATAAGAAGAATGGATCGGAAATAAAAAGGCATGGATGTTACAGTGAAAGCAACAAAAATAAGATGTAAGAAAAACCAGAAGAATATTAATAATAATGACAATACTTCATCTAAGAAATTCGGACAACTTAAGACTATTACGTCCGTTTACAATGCATTTCTATTTCTACGACCGTTAAATAAGTAAAATGGATCGAAAATAAAACCACCTAAACATTGCGATAAAATGCAACAGAAATAAGATGAAAGAAAACTAGTCCAGAACTAATAATAATGACAATACTTCATCTAAGAAATTCGGACAACTTAAGACCATTACGTCCGTTTACAATGCATTTCTATTTCTACGACCGTTAAATAAGCAGAATGGATCGGAAATAAAAAGGCTTGGATGTTACTGTAGAATAACAATAATAAACAGCACTTACCGGTGTAAAAGGTCCCAGCTAGCGTCCAGCTGGCAGACAAAAAAAAAAGCAGGTTGTAACTTAATACAAACCCTGCAAACTAACAGATGAATCAAGCTGGTATTTATATAGAAATACTTCCACTCAGGTACCAGCAGCCAATCACAGCCCAAGCAATGGACTATCCCACTTTAGCACAATGAGATGCTCTATGGCAACATAAATAGCTCTTTTCTAAAGGTTGATTATTGTTCACTTAGCTTGCTCCACAACCAAGTGTTTATCTCTACCACGTGATTTTTCTACAGTTACAATAAAAGCAAAAATAGAAATATGATTTAATTTTTTCTTACTCAGTTTATTAAACAGGTTGTTAATTTTTTTTTAAAAACGGAAAATAACTGAGTTGAAAATAATTCACTAAGAGTGTACTAGACGATCCTAAGGAAAGAAGAAGGAAAGAAAGGAAAAAAGGAAGGAAGGAAGAAAAAAGAAAGAAAGAGAAATGTATGACGCATGACCCAATTGAGGGTGGAGATAGGAGTCAGAAAGAGATTTAGGTCAGCGTCTTGGCCGATTTTCGAAAGTCATTTTGATAAGATATCGGTCAAAGCACCTAGCCTACTTTTGCATGGAAAGACACCTTATCAATTTGGATAAAGAGAAATTTTGGGAACAATGAAACAATTTTTAATCAGAGAAAAAGTGTCTTTGGGTTGAGGGGAGTGACCGGTGGAACGATATACAGACCTGTTAAGAATTGGACACCCACGTTAATAAAGTAGAGACATTTCAATGTAGATAATTAAGATTTTCGACTATCAGGAAAAACAAAGAGGTAAAAAAGAGGGACAATTGCTTTTGGCTCACAGAGGGCGCCAAGAAGGCGGAAAAGATCCTTTCTAAAGTCAAGACTAATTAGCAGCGGGCTGTTTGACAAAGTCCAGGTGAGAGAAAGCCAAAGATTGTCATTTTGCGTACGTGCAAAAAGGGGCAAAATTGGATTTTGTTTTTTTTTTTTTTTTTTAACAAGAACGATGTAACCACGCCCGCAAACAGAGGGGAGAGGATGTTCGATCAATAACAATTGGTCGAATACGATCACGTGACCTGCGGAAGAAAAGGGAAAGAAATGTTTGATCAATAACAATTGGTCGAATACGATCACGTGACCTGCGGAAGAAAAGGGAAAGAAATGCTCGATCAGGAACGATTGGTTGAAAAGCGGTCACCTGACATACGAGAGACTAAGAGAGATGGATGTGCGCCGCCCCACCAAAGGTACTGCGAGGAAGTAGGGGCGAAAACAATAGCGATAATGGAGAAGACAGAATTAATGCAGTTTTTGGAATTATCGAGAAAACCCTGACGCCGACAGACCCACCCCAGTTTGTTGCGGCGTCAATATAAGCAGGACCCCAGTCGACAGAAATCAGTTGAGTTGGAGTTGCAGTTGGAGTTGGAGTTGAGGGACCGCGGGCAGGGATAGAGCCTGAACGCGGCCATCAGGCCCGATTCACTCGCCCCCTTTGCGGGCAGAAGAATCCTCAGACAAGAAATCCTTCCAGCCCAAGTCGAAGACAGGAGAACTTCCAGCCCAAGTAGACGAAGAAGAAGATTGCCTGAAAGCCTGAGAAGAATTGGAGATGCAGACAAGCCGAAGAAGAAAGTTCATCCCCGGACGGCAGAAAAAGAACCCTCAGCCCAAGAGATGAAGAAGAAGATTGCCTGAAAGCCTGAGAAGAATTGGAGCTGCAGACAAGCCGAAAGTCGATGAGAAGTTAAAGTTCAGCCCCGGACGGCAGTGAGAAGAGACCACCTCAGACGACAGAGATGAAGAAGAAGATTGCCTGAAAGTTGAGAAGAATTGGAGCTGCAGACAAGCCGAAAGTCGATGAGAAGTTAAAGTTCAGCTCCGGACGGCAGTGAGAAGAGACCACCTTGCGGCTAAAAACAAGAAATCTTCCACCAAGTTGAAACAGGAAAACTACCAGCCCAAGCAGACGAAGAAGAAGAAATACAACTCAAGTCGGAGAGAAGAATCAACTGCGAATGATCGATAGAAATTAGCCCCAGTGTCGAACTGAACCACACTCCGACATACATACATGATTCTAGAAAGTAGGTAATTCGACATTTTTCTATTGTTGTGTGATAGAAGCTTGGTGCCATAGTCCACAGAGCGGGTCGGGAAATGAGAACAATTTTGTTTTTATGTAACGGACTTTAAGATATAAAAGGTTGTTACCCTTTTTATCAGCAATTTTGTTTGGTGTCGTGAGTTTTATTTTATTTGTGTTTTGCCACCCCGTCGGACTCAACTTGTATCGGCCCCGATCCCTGCTGGTCCCATCTGTCTAAGATCTAAACACAGCGTGGGTAGACAGACCGGAGATCGGTACAGTTGCTTTAGTGACCAGGTATTGGAAGCGAGTCGGGAAAGGCGAGGCTGGTGATCATCTGACCAAAGGGTTGGAGCGGCACGCTTGGACCCAGGAGGAGCGACCAGGAGGAGCGACGTCACCGTTGGCGCCGTAACCAAAGGATCCGACACTGGGCCAGGTGTGTAACCGTCACAAGTGGTGCCGTGACCAACGGATCAACCCTGAGACAACCACGTCACATATGGTGCCGTGGTGACCGAGGGATTTCAACCCTGAGAAGACCACGATCGACCGCCGTTGCTGAAAATTCAGACAGAAATCAGAACGACCCGGGACCAAAGGAAAAGAAGGAACAGAATCGTCTGTAAGGTAGGACACCTTGTTTTGTTTCCCAACCTCGATTGTTGCTGTATAGACTGTCTTTCTCTGTAGACATGTCAGATTATGAGTCGGATAGAGCAGTGGGGGGTGAAGAAGAAGTAGGGCGGGGGTTGTCAGTGGATCTAAGGAAGCTGTTGGGTGGACCGAGGGTCCCAGTATTTGATGGCAGCGGGAAGGAGTTTAGGAACTGGCTGGCAATCCTCGAGAAGAGCCGAACCATCTACGAACTCTCGGACCAAGAAACCCTGTATTTGGCATACGATGCCACAAAGGGAAAAGCGTCTGAGTTCGTAAGGGGGCTCGTGGAGAACCAACCCCGCTTGGCTTGGGAAGAAATAAAAAAACTGCTGACCAAAGAATTCGCCGACGAAGGTACGGCCATAGAGGCCATGAGGGCCCTTTTAAAACTGACACAGCTACGGGATGAAACCCCGGGAGAATTAGGGGCCCGAGCGGGGAAGCTATCGTCATTGGCATTCCCCGAAGTGGTCAGGGATAATGCGGTTATGCAGGCTCAACTGGCGGACCTGTATGTAGAGGCGCTGAGCGACGAGCGTGTTCGTCACGACGTATTGAAAGAAGGACCGCTCAGACTGTCGGCAGCGATAGAGCTGGCCAGGGAGAGCCAGGGGTGGGGATAAAGTGAAGAGGTGTGGGAAGAAGCAGATACCAAGTCAGGAGGCTGGAAGAAGGGGGGTAGGCGGAAGAACCCCCGTGTGGAATCAGAGGGTTAAGGAAGAGGTGGATCGGGCAGAATTATGGGAGGAGGACCCCAATAGAAGGGCATGGTCGACCAGGCATGGCTTTTATAAGCCCACGCCGGGTCGATACGGGCTGGTCTGCTGGACCTGTGGGTACGAGGACCACAGGGCGGCGGAATGTCCGACGAAGTGGGGGTGCCCCCAGACTTCGATCGTGACAGATGCACCAGGTGTGGTAAGAAAGGACACCTGGCCAAGTGGTGCGGGCTGAGGAAGGGTGCCCCACCAATAAAGAAACAAAAGAAGGCCGAGCCCAAGAAAAAAGCCAGCGGGCCACCCCAGAATTAAGAGGGAGGGTGGCCCAGTTAAAAAGGAGAGAAATAAAAACTTGGACCAGTGGGTGGGCGAACCGCTTGAATAGAGGACGGGTTCCCCGAGGATAGACACAAGGCCAACCCAGTTAAAAAGGAAAAGAGCAAAATGTTGGACATGTGGTCGGGCGGGCCACTTTGCGGCAAGCTGTCCAGCAAGAAGGTGCTGGTTTTGCAGGAGGCCAGGACACCTGAAAAGAAACTGTATTCTTAGAAACGGCCATGGGAGACCGGGAGAGGTCCGGCCGGGGTCGCCCAGGTGCAGGGGGCAGAACTCCACCTCATAAAAAAAAATGAAGGTGATTTATTACTACCGGCGCCTATGGCTGGGTTAACCCAAAGGTGGGGACCCAGGAAGAAGAAAGCTCAGGTGTTCTCTTCGCTAACGCAAGAGAGAGAACTATCCTGTAGAGCAGAGATAGGTGGTAGAGAGATGAGGGCTTTGGTGGACACAGGAGCATCTGTGTCATTGATGAGAGAGGAAACATACAGGCGGGTGAAACGGAAGAGAAGGTTACGGGAAGCGGACATAGAGATCACGCAAGCAGATGGGGCCCCCCTGGAGATAAAAGGGATGGTGAGGCTCCCGGTGAGGATTGGGAAGGGTGAAAAGCACCCAAAATTTTTACGTAACCCCCCGACCTGTGTACAGGAGGCAATCTTGGGAGAAGATTGGCTCCGGAGCCAGAAGGCCCAGATCGAGTTTAATCCTACTGTGTTGGTGGTGAACGGCGAGAGAACGCCATTGGGATGCCCACCAGAGGAAGAGATAACCATAGTGGTGGAGGAAGATGTAAAGTTACCTCCTAGGACCGCAGTGTCGGGAAAGGGTAGGCTAATGTCAGAAAAAAAAAGGTACGGAGAGGACCTCTGCAGTTGGTCCCTGTAGAAGGAAAGGGCCTAGAAGATAACGAGGTAACCCTGTGCGAAAACGGTAGTGGAGGCAGCCGAGTTGGTGCCCATAATGATGGTGAACCAGGCCCAAAAGACTATAAAGGTTAGGAGAGGGGAGAAGATAGGGAGAGCACTTCCCCTACGAACTCTGAATCGGGTGAGATTCGAGGAGGAACGAAGGAAGCTAGTAGAGCAAACAAAAGGAATCTTAGATGAGGATATATTAGCACCGGATCAATTTAGAACCAGAGTGGGGGGTCTGTTAAGGAACAATCGAGATGTGGTGGCCCAGTCAGACAAGGAGCTAGGTCAGACCCACACAGTCGAAATGAAAATCGACACCGGAGACCACCCCCTGTGAAATTAAAACCCTACCGAACACCTATACATAAAAGACCCCTTGTAGAAGAGGCAGTAGAGGAGAAATGTTGGAAGCTGGGATGATCGAAAGATCGATCTCCCCTTGGAGCTTCCCAATAGTAATAGTAGGTAAGAAAGATGGCGGCCACCGTTTCTGTGTAGATTTTAGAAAGCTGAATTCTATATCGAAGCCGTTGGCGGTGCCATTGCCATTGATAGACGACATTTTGGCATTATTAGGGAAGGCAAAGTACTTCTCTACGTTGGACTTGAGGTCCGGGTATTGGCAGGTAGCCCTGGATGAGGCTGACAAGGAGAAGGCCGCATTCGCGTGTCACCTGGGACTGTTTCAGTTCAGAGTGATGCCATTCGGTTTAGCTAATGCCCCGGGAGTCTTCCAACAGCTAATGTCAATAGTGTTAGGAGGATACGAGAGCTTTGCCATGGCGTATTTGGACGATATCTTGATATTTTCGGAGACAGTGGAACAACACTTTTTCATTTAAGACAGGTGTTGGGAAGGTTGAGGAAACACGGATTAAAATTGAAATTGTCAAAGTGTCAGTTTCTGAGGGAAGAAACTAGGTATTTAGGCTTCGTCATAAACGGAGACGGTATTAAACCCGACATGGATAAGGTAAAGGTCATAAGGGAAATGCCAGAGCCTAAGACAGTGAGGCAGGTAAGAGGTTTTATAGGAGCTATAGGCTACTACCGGCGCTTCGTCCCGGCATTTTCAAGAATTGCCATACCGCTAGTGGCCCTGACGAAGAAATACGCTAGGTTCAAGTGGACAGAGGACTGTCAACGAGCATTTGATTCGCTAAAGGAACAGTTGACAACCGTTCCACTGCTGACGTATCCAGACCTCAGCAAGCCCATGATATTATACACGGATGCCAGTGAGCAGTGTGTAGGGCAGTACTTACCCAGCCGTGTCCTGATAAGGAAGGACCAGTGCCAGGCATACCAGAGGAAGTACCGATATACTTCCTCTCCCATAAGCTCTCAGAGACACAACAGAGGTGGCCAGTAATAGAGAGGGAAGCATATGCTATCATGTATGCTCTCCAAAAACTGGACTACTATTTAAATGGTGCGGTCTTCACTATAAAGACAGACCACAAGCCTCTGCAGTACCTATTGCAGGCAGAGTGGACAAATAATAAGAAAATTCAACAGTGGGCACTTAAGTTAAGTGGCTACCACTGTAAGATAGAGTATTTGGCAGGAAAGGAAAACACGTGCGCAGATTTACTCTCAAGAATACCGAAACAACTGGAAGAAAGATCTGTAAGGGTAGAACAGGGAGTAGATGATAAAGCCTATAGAATAGGAGTAATTAACTCTAATAAGCTAAAAGATCGCCCTATATTAGAATCGGACGAAGAAGGGGACGCCCAGATAATAACCGATCCTTACTGGACAGAAGGAATTGAAAGGAGCAAGCAGACAGTGAAATAGCTGCTCTGAGAGAGAAGGTGAAGTCAGGAGAGACCACCAAGTATGCCATAATAGAGGAAAGGCTGTATTATCTCTCAGGAAGGGATGAAGAAGTCAAACCCAAGTTGTATGTGCCCAAAAGTTTAAGACCAGAGATATTGGAACAGTGCCACGAAAGGTTGGGTCACATGGGAATTGATAGGACATGTGATCTCATAGGAAGAAAGTACTATTGGCCCAAACTGTACGGAGAAGTCACTAACTATGTTCGAAGTTGTGTAGTGTGCCAGTCGCAGAGCAGAAGGCAGGAAATGGCACCCTTGGAGGAAACAGACGTACCAAACTTCCCCTTCGAGAAAGTGAGTATGGATGTATCAGGACCATATGGGGAAACTGCACAAGGAAACAACTATATAGTGAGTTTTGTCGATTGGCTAACAAATTGGCCTGAAGCATTTGCAGTACCAGACAAGAAGGCCAGAACTGTGGCCGGGTTGATAATAAGTGAAATCTTCCCTAGGTATGGTGCCCCTGTGCAATTGGTAACAGATAATGGCACGGAGAATGTGAACAGCATCATGAGAGAGGTTTTGACAGGTTTGAATGTAGAGCACATAAAAACATCCCCATATCACCCCCAGGGAAATGCTAAAGTGGAAAGGTTTCATAGAACCTTGGGAGATGTATTGGCCAAGTTGGTCAGAGAAAACATTGGAAATTGGGACTTGTATTTGACGCAGGCTCTGGCGGCCGTGAGGTTTACGATAAACGAAACCTCCAGATTTTCTCCTTATTTTTTGTTGTTTGGCAGAGACGTGGTCCTGCCTGTAGATAACCTACTGAAGCCCCGAAGAAGGTATATGGGAGAAGATCATCATCAACTATTGCTGGAACAGCAACATAAGATATTCGTACAGGCCAGAAGAAGAATAAAGAGGGCCCAGAAGAAAAGAAATGAGAGGGTGAATGCTGAAAGAAAGGTGGTAGAATTGAAGGTTGGAGACCCTGTCTACTATAAAATCCACCAGAGAGAAGGAAAACTGGACCAGAGATGGGAACCGTACTACCGGATAGTAGAGCAGACGGGCCCAGTATCATATGTAATATGGGATCAAGTGGCAGGACGAGCGAGGAGGGTTCATGCCAATGATCTGAAGAAGGCTGAAATAGCTAACCTGGAAATGAGCGAGCCGAGGCCTAAGAAGACAAGGAAAAGGAAGGTAACTCTGGTTGAACCGGAAGGAATGGAGACGGAGGAAGACTCCGAAGAAGATGAGGAGATAGGTCGACTTGACCAGATAAACGAAGCAGTCCGAGTGACAGAGTTGGAACCCTCAGCGGGGATTAGCGATGTTCAGTCGTCGACTGAATCAGTGCAGAGAAGACCCCGTGAGATCGCCATCACACCCCCATGTCCGAAGAAAAGGAAGAAAAAGACGAAGAGGTCCAATCAAGCAGTCGAAGGCTCTAAAAGAGAGGCACCCTGAACAGGACGAAGGGTCCAGCGAGTGGGAGGAGGAGGATCAAATACCCCTTTCCCAGCTTAAGGAAAGGATAAAGAACAGGAGAAGTTTAGACATAGAGTCGAGAGGTATTGAAGACATTCAAGGCGAAGACTCTAAACAGAAAGAAGAATCAGGGGATGAAGAAGAGGACAAAAAACCTCCTGGACGGGAGTTAAACACAGAAAGAAGGTTAGAGGTTGAACAGGAATCACCTCAGAAGATGAGATCAGGGAGGAGAAGAACCCCAAATCTCAGTAGAACAAAAGGGCTGTGCAGAATAGAAGCATTTAGTGTCAACAGATAACGACACTGGCTCATCCAAGATCCTATTGGCTGACTATGGTAGATGTGAGTGGAGGGGATGGAGATGCGGGCTGCACCTCACGAGGAACGGAAGATCATTGGCATTATTGATTGGCCACCAGTGGTGTCATGAAGTACGACCTTTAGAGTGGGCGCCACGCACACCTGACCAGACCATTCTGTCTGCTAGGGTTAGTTAGAGGAGGGAAGAGCCGAACTAAGAGAAAAAGTTATGAAATGATTGAGTGATGAGTCGAGCGAGACTAAGTGATTGTGAAGAATAACAACAAGAGAATTTGTTACCTTTCAGGAATGATAGCAAGGTACAAGGTGGAAGCAGACTACATAGCATTAAATTCAGGGAGAACGAAATTCATGTTGCTATCAGCTGAAGAAGCTAGAAGGTGTAGAGATGATACCCTGGGGACTTGTACCTCGTTGAGCCCTATCTATAAAACTGGTAACCGCAAACTGTGCATACTAGAATTGTTTGAAGGGAGGAGAAGGAATCAAAAGAATCTGCCAAGTAGAGGTATTAACAAACTCGGCATTACCACAAGCTATCAGTGTTTCAGACGGGGTGTGGGCAGTAGCCACCCAGAAACATATCAGCCTGTCTAGGGTATGTGGGGAGAGTCCACAAGGACATTAAGAATAAGGCCACCGTTATCCCTGGTGTCGCTACCCATGGGATGTTCGGCGGTTGGGGTGTCCATCTCCTTGCCCCCCTATTACCAGATGGAAGAAAGGTATGAAGAAAAAGATTCACTCATAGAGATGATTGGTAGAGGCTTAGTCAATTGTACAGAATTATGGGAGCCGATAGTAAAGAGATTCTCTAATGTTACCTTAAATAAGATGCCAGTATTAATGAAGCCAATAGAAAAGATCGATATGGATCACTTAAGGGATAAGTTAAGTGCGTTGGGAGACGAAGGTGTAGCTTGGGAAGACGATGAGCAGATCGCGATAAGTTGGTCAATAGTAATGGGTACATTCCTAGTTATAGCCCTCGGGGTGTAATAATATGGAAGATTAAGAGTAAGAGAAGATTAGCGAACGACAGTCTAGTGAGCATGCAACAACTCGAGAGGGAGATGCCGAGCAGTGTTCCTCACTCAGACAGGACTGGCGAAGAAATTGCTGGAAGACCAATGGAGGAGGCTGGCGTGAGACCACCACGTGCGGCGGAAAAACCTCCCACAGCAGAGAGGAAAACATTGACCAAGAAGAACAAACCCTAATGAACACATCTGCACCTACAAACACACGCACACATTTCATTGCATGTAAAACAAAAAAAAAAAAAGAACATTTCATTGCATGTAGAACAAAGAAAATGAAAAGAACATTTCATTGCATGTAGAACAAAAAGAAAATGAAAAAGAACATTTCATTGCATGTAGAACAGAAGAAAATGAAAAGAACATTTCATTGCATGTAGAAAGAAGAAAATGAAAAGAACATTTCATTGCATGTAGAACAAAAGAAAATGAAAAGAACATTTCATTGCATGTAGAACAGAAGAAAATGAAAAAAAGAACATTTCATTGCATGTAGAACAAAAGAAAATGAAAAGAACATTACATTGCCTGTAGAACAAAAAAGAAAATGAAAAGAACATTTCATTGCATGTAGAACAAAAAAGAAAATGAAAAGAACATTTCATTGCATGTAGAACAAAAAGAAATGGAAAGAACATTACCCTTGCATGTTAGAAAGTAGAATAGAATTGCATGAGACAAATGCATGGTGCATGTTAAATGATGTAATTGGGTTTAGGTGTCATTTACGGGTAAATGACAAATCGGTTAGGGAGGATTGTGGCACCTTGCATTATTAGAAATATTCATAGAAATATGATTTAATTTTTTTTACTCAGTTTATTAAACAGGTTGTTAATTTTTTTTTTTTAAAACGGAAAATAACTGAGTTGAAAATAATTCACTAAGAGTGTACTAGACGATCCTAAGGAAAGAAGAAGGAAAGAAAGGAAAAAGGAAGGAAGGGAAGAAAAAGAAAGAAAGAGAAATGTATGACGCATGACCCAATTGAGGGTGGAGATAGGAGTCAGAAAGAGATTTAGGTCAGCGTCTTGGCCGATTTTCGAAAGTCATTTTGATAAGAATGTCGGTCAGAGCACCTAGCCTACTTTTGCATGGAAAGACACCTTATCAATTTGGATAAAGAGAAATTTTGGGAACAATGAAACAATTTTTAATCAGAGAAAAAGTGTCTTTGGGTTGAGGGGAGTGACCGGTGGAACGATATACAGACCTGTTAAGAATTGGACACCCACGTTAATAAAGTAGAGACATTTCAATGTAGATAATTAAGATTTTCGACTATCAGGAAAAACAAAGAGGTAAAAAGAGGGACAATTGCTTTTGGCTCACAGAGGGCGCCAAGAAGGCGGAAAAGATCCTTTCTAAAGTCAAGACTAATTAGCAGCGGGCTGTTTGACAAAGTCCAGGTGAGAGAAAGCCAAAGATTGTCATTTTGCGTACGTGCAAAAAAAAGGGCAAAATTGGATTTTGTTTTTTTTTTTTTTTTTTTAAGAACGATGTAACCACGCCCGCAAACAGAGGGGAGAGGATGTTCGATCAATAACAATTGGTCGAATACGATCACGTGACCTGCGGAAGAAAAGGGAAAGAAATGTTTGATCAATAACAATTGGTCGAATACGATCACGTGACCTGCGGAAGAAAAGGGAAAGAAATGCTCGATCAGGAACGATTGGTTGAAAAGCGGTCACCTGACATACGAGAGACTAAGAGAGATGGATGTGCGCCGCCCCACCAAAAAGTACTGCGAGGAAGTAGGGGCGAAAACAATAGCGATAATGGAGAAGACAGAATTAATGCAGTTTTTGGAATTATCGAGAAAACCCCTGACGCCGACAGACCCACCCCAGTTTGTTGCGGCGTCAATATAAGCAGGACCCCAGTCGACAGAAATCAGTTGAGTTGGAGTTGCAGTTGGAGTTGAGAGTTGGACCGCGGGCAGGGATAGAGCCTGAACGCGGCCATCAGGCCCGATTCACTCGCCCCTTTGCGGGCAGAAGAATCCTCAGACAAGAAATCCTTCCAGCCCAAGTCGAAGACAGGAGAACTTCCAGCCCAAGTAGACGAAGAAGAAGATTGCCTGAAAGCCTGAAAGAATAGATGCAGACAAGAAAAGATGAGAAGTTAAAGTTCATCCCCGCCTGAAAAAGAACCTCAGACAAGAAGAACTTGGTAGATGAAGAAGAAGATTGCCTGAAAGCCTGAGAAGAATTGGAGCTGCAGACAAGCCGAAAGTCGATGAGAAGTTAAAAGTTCAGCTCCGGACGGCAGTGAGAAGAGACCACCTCAGACGACAGAGAGTTGCGGCTAAGTTGAAACAAGAAATCTTCCACCAAGTTGAAACAGGAAAACTACCAGCCCAAGCAGACGAAGAAGAAGAAATACAACTCAAGTCGGAGAGAAGAATCAACTGCGAATGATCGATAGAAATTAGCCCCAGTGTCGAACTGAACCACACTCCGACATACATACATGATTCTAGAAAGTAGGTAATTCGACATTTTTCTATTGTGTGATAGAAGCTTGGTGCCATAGTCCACAGAGCGGGTCGGGAAATGAGAACACTTTTGTTTTTTTATGTAACGGACTTTAAGATATAAAAAGGTTGTTACCCTTTTTATCAGCAATTTTGTTTGGTGTCGTGAGTTTTTATTTTATTTGTGTTTTGCCACCCCGTCGGACTCAACTTGTATCGGCCCCGATCCCTGCTGGTCCCGTCTGTCTAAGATCTAAACACAGCGTGGGTAGACAGACCGGAGATCGGTATAGTTGCTTTAGTGACCAGGTATTGGAAGCGAGTCGGGAAAGGCGAGGCTGGTGATCATCTGACCAAAGGGTTGGAGCGGCACGCTTGGACCCAGGAGGAGCGAATAAAGAAAGGTTTTTTTTATTTAATTTTAAATTAAGTTCAAAAATCATATTGTCATGATAATGATTCAGATGGTGATTCGAAATTATCCTAATCATGAAAGACGAAAGATAACAGTTAATTCACAACTGATTGATTAACTGCATGTTTAAATATATATATATATATATATAATATATTTATATATATATATATATAAAATTAAATAAAAGACATTTTCAATTTTAAGTTTCAATATATCAAACATTATCATTGAAAGACGACGAAATTGATAATGTTTAAATCTTATCTAAACTTTCTGTTTTTTTATCAAAGATGACAATTACATTTCAATATATCAAACAATACACGGACAAAACAATAATGATAGTCTGTTTTGTTGCATGTAAAAATTTCAAAAACGACAAACTCGTTTATACGAGACGCGGAACGTGACTTCACACATGACCACGCGAGTTATATGTATATATATATATATATATATATATGTGTGTGTGTGTGTGTGTGTGTGTGTGTGTGCGTGTGTATGTGTGTGTGTTTTTTAAAAAAAAAATATTAAAAATTAAAAATTCAGACACACTAGTTTGTATATTAATATTCTTTCGTTTTTATTATTATTTCATTTAGATTCCTCGACTAGTTTCGGTCAACATGGCCATCATCAGGGGAAAAATAAAATTTTCTGCTTGCTGGTAGCAGTCAACTGCAGAAATGAATGTCTAGATGGAGAAAAATATATGTGTAATTATATATATATATATATATATATATATATTAATTAATTATTTAAAAAAATATGATTCCTTCGCTACATAAGAGTTCTCATGTTTCAAAAACGAGAGCTGAAACCATCAATATGTCGCCCCAGCCATTTCCATAGTAACGAATGAACACGCTTAAAACGATATGTAAATTTCAAAATTTGTTATTGTTAGGTACAGGATTTTGTCCTTCCTGGGTTGAACAGAGGCAACCGACCCCGATATTAGGCTAGTTTAGGTTTTTTAGTTTGAAACTTTAGTTTCCCGTTTCTGGTTAACTTAGGTAGTGTTTGCATGCTCATTGGTCCCTTTTATTTCTGTCCCTATTTTTCTTTTGTTTAATTCCCCATCCCCTCCCTCGTTAGGTGGTCAGTGATGTCAGTTCTCTGGTGGATGCGGGATGACTTTCGTTTCGTGTGTGTGTTTTCGTAGTTGTTATTGTGTCTAAATGAGTGCCTATTTGTTGGTGTGCTTGGTTTTTTATAATGTTATAATCCCGCAATTATTTCGTCCAGTTAACTGATGTTTCTGCCACATTTAGGGATTGTGTTTTTGTTTTTTTTATTACTAACCCTATTTTTTTTTTGTTTTATGTAAGTAGTATTAAATCATATTGTAAATAATCATTGGGGTTTTTAAATTTTTGTTTTCCCCTCCCCCTACAGACTTTGAAATGTACATATGGGTACTAGTTAGGATTTCATAGAGAATTTGAGGTATTATGGTGAACGCAGTAAGAAAGGTAGGAGTGAATGTGTTGTTTTGGTGATAGGAATATTGTTGGTATGTTTGGGTCCGTGTCTGTGACTAGATAAGTCATTCCCCAACCCCCTTTTAGGCCTTGTGCCACATTTTGTACAAACGTACGAATAAATAACTAAATAGGATGAAACAAGGCTTGTTACTTTACTTTAATTTAATTTTAATAACTATATTGATGGTTTCGGCTCTCTTTTTTTGAAACATGAGAATTCTTATGTAGCGAAGGAATCATGTTTTTAAAAAAAATAATTATAATCTAAGCTCTACTTCTGTATGGAGTACTGTTTTTTAAAAAATAAAAAACAAAAATACTAAAGAAGCCTGGATTATTTACCTAAGGTGTTCTTCCCTATTTTCTACATATCTGTACACACACACACACACACACACACACACACACACACATATATATATATATATATATATATATATATATATATATATATATATTAATAATTACGCATATATCAATATTTTTAAACCTTCCTTAATTTCATAGCTTAGCCAATCATCAGGTACAAAAAGTTATGAACGGATCGTAACTTTTTGTACCTGATGATTACCAAATCTATGAAACTCTGAGTCGCACTGTAATATACACTTTATGGTTAACTACATTGAGCACTCTTATACACCATTGTTTGAATAAACAGTTATTTGCTCACCTCTCTATGTAGGTAATAGCTCATATATATGGTTGATCGTAATTTTTAATTAGATCTTTTTCATACCTGTTGTAAAACCAAAATTGTCCAAATCGCCATTAAGTGTTTAATATCAAAATAACAGTAACCAAATTGAGGTTCTGCTTTCCAGGTTTTCAGATAAGATGTTAAGCTATCTTGACAGCATTTGTATTAATAATCAATGCAAAGACCCTTCAGTTATTAAGTTCGAAAGAACAGTTTGGAATCGTTTTCTCTCAATCCCACTGCCTTCTCAACTCAGCAATGATGGGAAGAAAAACTATTTCAGGCCTTTACTAAATGGTACCAACATTCATACTCTGGATTCCATCTTCAAAGAACGGCAAATAACCGGAAATTCCAAAAGGAAGAGGTATCATCATTTCAACTTAGAGCTAAAGAGATCAATTAGAAAAGATCCAACTCAACACATAAGACGTGAGAGAAGAGTTTCAGTTATGACAGTCCAGAGAACGCAAAAAAGGAAAACTTGAAACTGAAATCGTACGTGAAAAGTGTGAGACAATGTCTTACGACAGGACATTGGCGACATCCATCGCTAGAAACATAATATATGCATTAAAATACTGTTAATCCATAGTGCGAGTTGATCCTCGTCGATAAACTTGATGTCTTATGTTTCTAGCGATGGATGTCGCCAATAATCGCATTAATACTTCTGATTGATTCTATGCGTGATTATTTCTTTGTATGTAAATTATATGCTGCCTAATGTTTTATGTTTATAAAAAACTATCGATCCGCAGTACATAAAAAATTCCTATAAAAAAAAACTACTACTAAGACATTATACTATATTATTAAACTATATACTTAGTTCATGACATAAAAACTGAATACACTTGTAAAATAGAATAAGTGGATTTAACACATCACAAGAAATATTTAAATAAAATTCTCATTTAAAATTCTCACTTAAAATTTTGAAAAACTTAGCGTTGCATCTTTGCACGTTCCGAGATCTTACACAACCGTCAATAATAGCAGATATTCAAAAAACATCTTTCGGTCGACATACAGGTATATCGTCTCAAGTTTTTGATTTTATAAGGAAAACAAAACACATGCCTGATGATGAATAGAAGACTATTCGTAAGTACTAGCATTTTACCATCAAATAAACTGAAAACTACAGACATCAAGTTTATCGACGCGGATCACTTCGCACTATGGATTAACAGTATTTTAATGCATATATTATGTTTTCTAGCGATGGATGTCGCCAATAATCGCATTAATACTTCTGATTGATTCTATGTGTGATTATTTCTTTAATGTAAATTAAATGCTGCCTAATGTTTTATATATATATATATATATATATATATATATATATATATATATATATATATATATATATATAAAATGTGTTGTGTCATACCTTGAATCAATAAAAATATTAATGCAATTATTCCGAAAAAAATTCACTAGTAGAATATTATAAGCATTATACATCCTTAAATTTGAATGATGAAAAGATCAAAAAATAAAATGGATAAGAGTATTTTTTATTAGCAAAAGAAGACATTTGGGATCACTAATTCATCATCAAATCAAAATGTTAATTCGAGAATTTTAAATTGAAAAATCATAACATGAATTTTAATTATTTTAATTTGTATGTTACATAAATATCCACTCATTATAAATTATTATGAAGGTATTATGAAAGACCCGAAAAAGATAAAGCAAAATTATCTGATCCAGAAGATTAAGATAAAAAAGTCAATTAAATATTTGCAGGTTCCCAAGAATATATAAAACTAAATTTATTTTTTTTTTGTGTAAATGGACCTTTTGAAAAAGTATATTTATATATATATATATTATATATATATATATATCGTATATATAAAATTAAATAAATCGGCTCTGTTTTTCTGATAAAAGATTTTTTTTTATGTAAATTTACCAACAGTTTGGACCTAAAAATAATATATATCAATATATATGTCTTTATGTCAGAATGGTGGAATAAAAAAATAAATATTCTGTATAAATTTATATTACGCCATATAAAACAAATTTTGTCAAACAACAGAATAAAAAGAATATATTCGATTCTAAACATTCTTTTCTGCCATCGGACAGATTTTTCATCAACCATGATAATGGCATAAAAAAATTGTTACCTATTTGTTTCATTTGGCGACGTTCAAATTTACCAGCCATTTTTGCCCCATTAAAACTCGCCGTTTCTCATATATGTTCGGATCATATTCTTCAAAATGTTTGGATGAAATAACTGATATACCGTAGAAATATTTCATCATCCTTTATATATAAAAAATTTTGCCAATAAACTCGTTATAGAATTTTATATAAAAGCTATCTTAAGAAAAATTATTTTGATGAGATATTTTAAAAAAATAAATAAATACCGGCACATCATATTGAAAACCCATCTGAATGTTAAAAAAAACTTGTATCTGTGCTCAGTACAGATGGGTATATTAATGAATATTTATATATATATATATAAATATATATATATATATATATAAATATATAATAATAAAACCCTCAAAAATTAAAAACGGAAAAATAAAAAAATATCTAAAATTTTTGCATTAAAATATTAAAAAAAATACCCACAGGAAAATTGAAATATTTTTCTTTCCCCAGTTTGGGTTATTATTGAATAAATTTAAATGAATAACTTTATTATATATATATATATAATATATATATATTATATATAATATAAAAAATGTCCTGGCTAGATAAATTGGATAAAATTCAAATCCTTGAAATGAATTATTATTTTTACAAATTAAAATCTCTCTTAATATAAATTTTGATATTCTCTAATTCGATTGAAAATGAAATGGAACTAATGTTTTTAATTTAATTCCAAAAAATTAAATTCAGATTTTTAAAACTATTTTTCCTCACATGGTTGGAACTTCCTGTAGAGTTGAAAAAAAAAAATATTTTAAATTTTCCACGACGGTTATATGTTATATATATATTTTGAATATAATTTTTAAAAAAATAAAAAAATGTTTAAAAACAACAATTATATTTTTTGATACAATATATTCTCAGTGTTGTTATATCTATATATTATATATATATATATATATATATTTTTTTTAAAAAACGTCCCACGTAAAATATAAAACAAAAACATAATATTCAGAAATGATGAACAAATCTTTTCAGTGTGTTTAATACGTCGAAACTTGTCTTTTTATGAATAATTTAAGTTGATTCCGGATGAAATCCGGTCAAATGAATGACAAACGCAGGAATGAAATATGTTAAACGTCTTGACGTATTTTAAATTGGTATATCGGTTTTTTAAATATATCCAATATTCGTTTGAAAATGAAACTATTTTTAAATAAATAGGACAGACTCTGTTAAATATGATCCTTGGATTTTCAACACACACACACACACACACAAACACACACACACACAAAATATATTATATATATATATATATATATATATATATATATTATTCTAGATAACAGTTTTTTACATTTTATACTTCATCTTTTTTATCGTAATGTAATGAAATATCAATATCAATTTCATAATATCAAAAATCAAATGTTTTAAGTGAATAACGGAATAAGACAAAGAGGAATGATGGAATAAATAAGTTTCAATTCGATAGAATTATAGATTTACATTGCATTTCAGATAATCATGATATATTCTTTTTTTTTTCTATTAAATTTCCCTCAATTTTTACCAAATTGAATAAATAGCTATAAAGACTGTTTATCATTAAACATTATTGCAATTAGATGAGCATGCTGATCCTCTGAAAATTCTCAGACTAGAAAATATGATACCGTATCCTATTTATGAATATATATATATATATATATATATATATATATATATATATATATATTCATTACAATTTATTAAAGTTCACTCATCTTTTTGAAATATTTAATATATATAAAATCTATTTCAGTTAAGAACAAACGAATAAGAGAATAACAGAATAGGGAAGATTTGATTTATAAATAATATATTCCAGAATCAAGAAATAAATGGAGTTATATCCGCTCTGAAAATTATCAGACAATCATGATAAATTCTTTTTTTCGTTTTATTATCTTTCCTCCCAGCACCAAATGTTTATATAAATTGTCTCTCTAAATTCATGAATAATTTATTTATGAAACGATGGTAAAGGCGGAAAATCGATTAAAAAAAAAAAAATTTGGCTCGATGTAGATTATAAATTTGGCGTGAGGTCAAGTGGCTGATATAACTGAGATATATTTAAAAGTCAATTTTTAAAAAATGACGAGGAAAAAATCATTTTTTTTTACTCACTGACATTGGACATTCATTTTTCCAAATTTTCCTGAAATGAACATTAATTTTTGATGCTTTTATTCAAAGCTGAACGTTAAAATGGAATTTTTCCATTTTGCATGTTATGTAACCTTTTTCTTTAATTTTTTCTTTTTTTTTTTCATATTCTTAATTCTTGATAAAAACTAAAATCTTGGCCTTGAATCGTCTTACAAAACCTTTCAACTTAATCAATTCATATTTTAAAATCATCTTTTTTTAAATTTTTTATATATATATTTATATTTATCTATTTTCAAAATTTTTTTATCACGAATTTTGGATAAATTTTAAAAATGTTTTGTATTTTTTCATCACGCTTCGTTTATCTAATTCTTAGATATAAATAACTATCATTCTTTTCATTCTGATAGACTGATGTTCGTCCATTTTAAATTAAATCTGAATGATTCCCGGCTCTTTCTACTTTCAAATAAAATTTTCTGTTCCTCTGCATTTTAAACTTTTAGTCTTTTTTTTTTATTTTTTTGAAGACCTTTATTAGTCTTCAATATATTTTTGTCAATTTAAAAAATTCATTTTTTTTTTCTCTATAAACTATTCCCACGGATCTATTTCATTTATATTGAATTATTTTTTCTTTTTATTTTAGATTCTAGTTTGACGATACAAAATTCTCTTTTTATTTTTTTAAACAGTTTGGCGAATTTTTGAAAAAAAAAAGAACATCACCTAATTGCTTTTTCAATTCTATATAATTTAAAGTTCAAATATATGAAATAAAGCATTAATTATAACTATATATAAAATATATATATATATATTTATATATATTTTATATATATATTATATTTTATTATATATATAAAACCATTTATATATACAAAGATATATATGGTTTTTCATAACATTTCAAAATTTCGAATATGAATCTTTTAAAAGTTATGAAAAAATTATATCTTAAAAGAGTGCTACGTATGTTTCTGTTTTAAATTCTTTTGTCCATTTATTGAGAAAATTCGCATCGGATATATATATATATATATATATATATATATATATATATATATATATGTGTATGTGTGTGTGTGTGAAAAAAAAAAAAAAATCTAATATGCGATTATGCTGTTTTAAATGTTTAATAATCAAATTTTTCCTTAATAGACCATTTTCAGGACATGTTCAAATTAATATATTAAAATATATATATATATATATATATATATATATATATATAATTATTTATATAAAAATATGATTCCAACTCGCGACATAAATAAGTAAGATCATGTTTCAAAACAAGAGCCGAAAACTTCAATATAATTATTTAAATTAAATTGAAAAAAGTTTAAAAATAAGCTCTATTCCATCTTCAAGCGAAATTTTTTTGGAATAACGTATTTCTGAAATTTACGTGTTTTAATAATTGAAATCAAAATTTCCATGGTAACAGCTATATATATATTGTTTAAATTGTGTAGGCGTGTGTTGTGTGTGTTAATAATAAGTATCAGTATAGAGTTACTTTCCGCTAGATGTCAAGTCAGGGAAAGGTGGGGTTGTGTCTAAATTTGAAACGGAAGATGTATTAACCCTCGTCGAGTTTGCATGTCTATGGAATTTATTTATCCGAATTTTTTTTTTTTTTATTTTTAAATTTAAGTTTTTTCATAAAAAGTTTTCGAACATTGAAAAAAAAACAAAAAACTGTCGTAACGATTTCCATTTTGACGATACGCCCATAAAACATCTGTCTTTTTTTTAAGGGTTACCATAAACTTTATTTATTTCCGTTGATGGATTATGAAGGGTCCGAAAATATTGTATGCATGTTTTTCTCTTAATTATTCAAATCATGAATCTGATTTAATAAATGCTATGGATTAAACAAGTTTTATTTTGTATTTTAGTTTTAACTAATATATTTTATATATAATATATATATATATATATATATATATTTATAATCATATATTTATTTAATAAATAAATTATTCTATTTATGCTATACTTTTTCCCATCGAGCACTATTTTTAAAAAATAATAACTAAAATACTAAGGGACTTTGGATTATTTACCTAACCAGTTCCTTCCTATTTTCTATATATTTTTCATATATATTCATATATATATATATATATATATATATATATATATATATATATATATATATATATATATATATATATATATATATATATAATGTGTGTTCTTCAGTGCTTGGCCTTCACCATGTATGTATTATTCCTGTTTTCAAAGTTCTCATGGAAAAATAATATATTAAATAAACAAGGCAAAATTGTTTTCCATTTTCCAATTATCACATGTGGGGCACGATTTCGATTCCAGTGGAACGTTTCTTGGGACTTTTCCGCCAGTTTTATATAATATTAAGTCCCCTGGAAATAATCATTTGATGCATATAATCATATTAAAGATCAGGTTATTCCAGATTTAATTTTATTCTTTAGGAATGAAAAAAATCATTAACAAATATGAACAACATTATATAAGATTTTGCTTTCACGTATTTTTTAAATTGATGCTTTTAAGAAATTGACTTTTTAATCATTAAGTAGATTGCATTTCCATTGCTTGAATTAAACCAATTCTATCAGTTTTTCAGACAGACAGAGAGAGAAATAGATAGACAGACAGATAGATAGAGAGATAGATAGATAGATAGAAATGAATTTAATATTTGATGTCGGAAATATGCCTGTGAAAATCTATATCGAATAACTTAACTACTCGTTTATTGATTAAATAACAGAATATTGAAAAACATCTTAAAACGCGAGAGAATCATTATAAGTAAAATCATTAACAATGCATTTTTAAATTCAACCATCATATACATTCAAGGATCCGTAATCTCTTTCTTCAATAGGTTTAGTTAAAAGCGTAAAAAAATCTAACAATGCATTTCCATTATACGACCATTTTTTCTATGAAAATTATCGTATATACGCATGCATGATTTTCCAATGAGGCAATCAGTAAAATATTAACAATCATTTCCATTATACATATCCAATTCTATCAGTAATTTCCGTCAAACCAGTCAGAAAATCCCTTTCTTTATTTTCAATAATTCCTATAATAAAATCAACGTTTTTGTTTCCATTGTGAAAAGAATAGCTCTTTTTTCTTTGTTACGCTTTCATTAATTCCTGACCACTGACAATACCTTTTCTTCCTGATTTCCAATGCATTTCTATAGTAAAATCATTAGAAATTCATATACAATATACATATAATAGACAATTTCCATGAGTAATGCTTGCATTCATTCCTCACCAGTGACAATCCCTTTCTTCCTTATTTTCAAAGCATTCATATAGAAAAATCATGAGCAATACATTTACATTATACATATAATAGCCCTATTCTATCAGTAATGCTAGCCTTCATTCCTGACAACTGACAATAACTTTCGCCCTGATTTTCAATGCATTCCTATAGTAAAATCATTAGCAATGCATTTCCATTATACATATAATAGCCCTATTCTATCAGTAATGCTTTCCTTCATTCCTGACCACTGACAATCCCTTTCTTCCTGATTTTCAATGAATTC
Source organism: Acanthosepion pharaonis (assembly GCA_903632075.3). Classification (NCBI taxonomy): domain Eukaryota; kingdom Metazoa; phylum Mollusca; class Cephalopoda; order Sepiida; family Sepiidae; genus Acanthosepion; species Acanthosepion pharaonis. The sequence continues at coordinate 114,153 of CAHIKZ030002428.1, read as the reverse complement.
CTATAGTAAAATCATTAACAATGCATTTCCATTATACATATAATAGCCCTATTCTATCAGTAATGCTTGCCTTCATCCCAGTCCACTGAAAATCCGTTTCTTCCTGATTTTCAATGAATTCCTATAGTAAAATCATTAACAATGCATTTCCATTATACATATAATAGTCCTATTCTATCAGTAATGCTTTCCTTCATTACTGACCACTGACAATCCCTTCTTCTCGATTTTCAATGAATTCCTATAGTAAAATCATTAACAATGCATTTCCATTATACATATAATAGCGCTATACAAACAATAATGCTTGCCTTCATTCCTGACCACTGACAATAACTTTTGCCCTGATTTTCAATGAATTCCTATAGTAAAATCATTAACAATGCATTTCCATTATACATATAATAGCCCTATTCTATCAGTAATGCTTTCCTTCATTCCTGACCACTGACAATCCCTTTCTTCCTGATTTTCAATGAATTCCTATAGTAAAATCATTAACAATGCATTTCCATTATACATATAATAGCCCTATTCTATCAGTAATGCTTTCCTTCATCCCAGTCCACTGAAAATCCCTTTCTTCCTGATTTTCAATGAATTCCTATAGTAAAATCATTAACAATGCATTTCCATTATACATATAATAGCCCTATTCTATCAGTAATGCTTGCCTTCATCCCAGTCCACTGAAAATCCCTTTCTTCCTGATTTTCAATGAATTCCTATAGTAAAATCATTAACAATGCATTTCCATTATACATATAATAGCCCTATTCTATCAGTAATGCTTTCCTTCATCCCAGTCCGCTGAAAATCCCTTTCTTCCTGATTTTCAATGAATTCCTATAGTAAAATCATTAACAATGCATTTCCATTATACATATAATAGCCCTATTCTATCAGTAATGCTTGCCTTCATCCCAGTCCACTGAAAATCCCTTTCTTCCTGATTTTCAATGAATTCCTATAAGAAAAATCATTAACAATGCATTTCCATTATACATATAATAGCCCTATTCTATCAGTAATGCTTGCCTTCATCCCAGTCCACTGAAAATCCCTTTCTTCCTGATTTTCAATGAATTCCTATAGTAAAATCATTAACAATGCATTTCCATTATACATATAATAGCCCTATTCTATCAGTAATGCTTGCCTTCATTCCTGACCACTGACAATCCCTTTCTTCCTGATTTTCAATGAATTCCTATAGTAAAATCATTAACAATGCATTTCCATTATACATATAATAGCCCTATTCTATCAGTAATGCTTGCCTTCATTCCCAGACCACTGACAATCCCTTTCTTCCTGATTTTCAATGAATTCCTATAGTAAAATCATTAACAATGCATTTCCATTATACATATAATAGCCCTATTCTATCAGTAATGCTTGCCTTCATTCTGACCACTGAAATCCCTTTCTTCCTGATTTTCAATGAATTCCTATAGTAAAATCATTAACAATGCATTTCCATTATACATATAATAGCCCTATTCTATCAGTAATGCTTTCCTTCATTCCTGACCACTGAAAATCCGTTTCTTCCTGATTTTCAATGAATTCCTATAATAGTAAAATCATTAACAATGCATTTCCATTATACATATAATAGCCCTATTCTATCAGTAATGCTTGCCTTCATCCCAGTCCACTGAAAATCCGTTTCTTCCTGATTTTCAATGAATTCCTATAGTAAAATCATTAACAATGCATTTCCATTATACATATAATAGCCCTATTCTATCAGTAATGCTTCCCTTCATTCCTGACCACTGAAAATCCCTTTCTTCCTGATTTTCAATGAATTCCTATAGTAAAATCATTAACAATGCATTTCCATTATACATATAATAGCCCTATTCTATCAGTAATGCTTGCCTTCATCCCAGTCCACTGAAAATCCGTTTCTTCCTGATTTTCAATGAATTCCTATAGTAAAATCATTAACAATGCATTTCCATTATACATATAATAGCCCTATTCTATCAGTAATGCTTGCCTTCATCCCAGTCCACTGAAAATCCCTTTCTTCCTGATTTTCAATGAATTCCTATAGTAAAATCATTAACAATGCATTTCCATTATACATATAATAGCCCTATTCTATCAGTAATGCTTGCCTTCATCCCAGTCCACTGAAAATCCCTTTCTTCCTGATTTTCAATGAATTCCTATAGAAAATTTTGCAATTATAATAATAGCCCTATTCTATCAGTAAAATCATTAACAAATGAATTCATTTCCATTTCCATTATACATATAATAGCCCTATTCTATCAGTAATGCTTTCCTTCATTCCAGTCCACTGAAAATCCCTTTCTTCCTGATTTTCAATGAATTCCTATAGTAAAATCATTAACAATGCATTTCCATTATACATATAATAGCCCTATTCTATCAGTAATGCTTGCCTTCATTCCTGACCACTGAAAATCCCTTTTTCTTCCTGATTTTCAATGAATTCCTATCAGTAAAATCATTTTTCAACAAAAATCATTTCCATTATTACATATAATAGCCCTATTCTATCAGTAATGCTTTCCTTCATTCCTGACCACTGACAATCCCTTTCTTCCTGATTTTCAATGAATTCCTATAGTAAAATCATTAACAATGCATTTCCATTATACATATAATAGCCCTATTCTATCAGTAATGCTTGCCTTCATTCCTGACCACTGAAAATCCCTTTCTTCCTGATTTTCAATGAATTCCTATAGTAAAATCATTAACAATGCATTTCCATTATACATATAATAGCCCTATTCTATCAGTAATGCTTGCCTTCATTCCTGACCACTGACAATCCCTTTCTTCCTGATTTTCAATGAATTCCTATAGTAAAATCATTAACAATGCATTTCCATTATACATATAATAGCCCTATTCTATCAGTAATGCTTTCCTTCATTCCTGACCACTGACAATCCCTTTCTTCCTGATTTTCAATGAATTCCCTATAGTAAAATCATTAACAATGCATTTCCATTATACATATAATAGCCCTATTCTATCAGTAATGCTTGCCTTCATTCCATTCCAGACCACTGAAAATCCCTTTCTTCCTGATTTTCAATGAATTCCTATAGTAAAATCATTAACAATGCATTTCCATTATACATGTAATTGCCCTATTCTATCAGTAATGCTTGCCTTCATTCCTGACCACTGAAAATCCCTTTCTTCCTGATTTTCAATGAATTCCTATAGTAAAATCATTAACAATGCATTTCCATTATACATATAATAGCCCTATTCTATCAGTATTTTCAATGAATTCCTATAGTTCATTAACAATGCATTTCCATTATACATATAATAGCCCTATTTCTATCAGTAATCTTCCTTCATTTTCAATGAAATCCCTTTCTTCCTGATTTTCAATGTTCCTAAAAAATCATTAACAATGCATTTCCATTATACATATAATAGCCCTATTCTATCAGTAATGCTTGCCTTCATCCCAGTCCACTGAAAATCCCTTTCTTCCTGATTTTCAATGAATTCCTATAGTAAAATCATTAACAATGCATTTCCATTATACATATAATAGCCCTATTCTATCAGTAATGCTTGCCTTCATTCCTGACCACTGACAATCCCTTTCTTCCTGATTTTCAATGAATTCCTATAGTAAAATCATTAACAATGCATTTCCATTATACATATAATAGCCCTATTCTATCAGTAATGCTTGCCTTCATCCCAGTCCACTGAAAATCCCTTTCTTCCTGATTTTCAATGAATTCCTATAGTAAAATCATTAACAATGCATTTCCATTATACATATAATAGCCCTATTCTATCAGTAATGCTTGCCTTCATTCCTGACCACTGACAATCCCTTTCTTCCTGATTTTCAATGAATTCCTATAGTAAAATCATTAACAATGCATTTCCATTATACATATAATAGCCCTATTCTATCAGTAATGCTTTCCTTCATTCCTGACCACTGACAATCCCTTTCTTCCTGATTTTCAATGAATTCCTATAGTAAAATCATTAACAATGCATTTCCATTATACATATAATAGCCCTATTCTATCAGTAATGCTTGCCTTCATTCCTGACCACTGACAATCCGTTTCTTCCTGATTTTCAATGAATTCCTATAGTAAAATCATTAACAATGCATTTCCATTATACATATAATAGCCCTATTCTATCAGTAATGCTTTCCTTCATTCCTGACCACTGAAAATCCCTTTCTTCCTGATTTTCAATGAATTCCTCTAGTAAAATCATTAACAATGCATTTCCATTATACATATAATAGCCCTATTCTATCAGTAATGCTTTCCTTCATTCCTGACCACTGACAATCCCTTTCTTCCTGATTTTCAATGAATTCCTATAGTAAAATCATTAACAATGCATTTCCATTATACATATAATAGCCCTATTCTATCAGTAATGCTTGCCTTCATTCCTGACCACTGACAATCCCTTTCTTCCTGATTTTCAATGAATTCCTATAGTAAAATCATTAACAATGCATTTCCATTATACATATAATAGCCCTATTCTATCAGTAATGCTTTCCTTCATTCCTGACCACTGACAATCCCTTTCTTCCTGATTTTCAATGAATTCCTATAGTAAAATCATTAACAATGCATTTCCATTTACATATAATAGCCCTATTCTATCAGTAATGCTTGCCTTCATCCCTGACCACTGAAAATCCCTTCTTCCTGATTTTCAATGAATTACAATAGTAAAATCATTAACAATGCATTTCCATTATACATATAATAGCCCTATTCTATCAGTAATGCTTGCCTTCATTCCTGACCACTGACAATCCCTTTCTTCCTGATTTTCAATGAATTCCTATAGTAAAATCATTAACAATGCATTTCCATTATACATATAATAGCCCTATTCTATCAGTAATGCTTTCCTTCATTCCTGACCACTGACAATCCCTTTCTTCCTGATTTTCAATGAATTCCTATAGTAAAATCATTAACAATGCATTTCCATTATACATATAATAGCCCTATTCTATCAGTAATGCTTGCCTTCATTCCTGACCACTGACAATCCCTTTCTTCCTGATTTTCAATGAATTCCTATAGTAAAATCATTAACAATGCATTTCCATTATACATATAATAGCCCTATTCTATCAGTAATGCTTTCCTTCATTCCTGACCACTGAAATCCCTTTCTTCCTGATTTTCAATGAATTCCTATAGTAAAATCATTAACAATGCATTTCCATTATACATATAATAGCCCTATTCTATCAGTAATGCTTGCCTTCATTCCTGACCACTGACAATCCCTTTCTTCCTGATTTTCAATGAATTCCTATAGTAAAATCATTAACAATGCATTTCCATTATACATATAATAGCCCTATTCTATCAGTAATGCTTGCCTTCATTCCTGACCACTGACAATCCCTTTCTTCCTGATTTTCAATGAATTCCTATAGTAAAATCATTAACAATGCATTTCCATTATACATATAATAGCCCTATTCTATCAGTAATGCTTTCCTTCATTCCCAGTCACTGACAATCCCTTTTTCCTGATTTTCAATGAATTCCTATAGTAAAATCATTAACAATGCATTTCCATTATACATATAATAGCCCTATTCTATCAGTAATTTTGCCTTCATTCCCAGACCACTGAAAATCCCTTTCTTCCTGATTTTCAATGAATTCCTATAGTAAAATCATTAACAATGCATTTCCATTATACATATAATAGCCCTATTTCTATCAGTAATGCTTGCCTTCATTCCTGACCACTGACAATCCCTTTCTTCCTGATTTTCAATGAATTCCTATAGTAAAATCATTAACAATGCATTTCCATTATACATATAATAGCCCTATTCTATCAGTAATGCTTGCCTTCATTCCTGACCACTGACAATCCCTTTCTTCCTGATTTTCAATGAATTCCTATAGTAAAATCATTAACAATGCATTTCCATTATACATATAATAGCCCTATTCTATCAGTAATGCTTTCCTTCATTCCTGACCACTGACAATCCCCTTTCTTCCTGATTTTCAATGAATTCCTATAAAAATCATTAACAATGCATTTCCATTATACATATAATAGCCCTATTCTATCAGTAATGCTTTCCCTTCATTCCTGACCACTGACAATCCCTTTCTTCCTGATTTTCAATGAATTTAACAATAGTAAATCATTAACAAATCCCTTTCTTCATTTTCAATCCATTATACATATAAATAGCCCATATTCTATCAGTAATGCTTTCCTTCATTCCTGATTTCCACCACTGACAATCCCTTTCTTCCTGATTTTCAATGAATTCCTATAGTAAAATCATTAACAATGCATTTCCATTATACATATAATAGCCCTATTCTATCAGTAATGCTTGCCTTCATTCCTGACCACTGACAATCCCTTTCTTCCTGATTTTCAATGAATTCCTATAGTAAAATCATTAACAATGCATTTCCATTATACATATAATAGCCCTATTCTATCAGTAATGCTCTATTCATTCCTGACCACTGACAATCCCTTTCTTCCTGATTTTCAATGAATTCCTATAGTAAAATCATTAACAATGCATTTCCATTATACATATAATAGCCCTATTCTATCAGTAATGCTTTTTTCCTTTTCCTGAACTGACAATCCCTTTCTTCCTGATTTTCAATGAATTCCTATAGTAAAATCATTAACAATGCATTTCCATTATACATATAATAGCCCTATTCTATCAGTAATGCTTTCCTTCATTCCTGACCACTGACAATCCCTTTCTTCCTGATTTTCAATGAATTCCTATAGTAAAATCATTAACAATGCATTTCCATTATACATATAATAGCCCTATTCTATCAGTAATGCTTGCCTTCATTCCTGACCACTTCAATGAATTCCTATAGTAAAATCATTAACAATGCATTTCCATTATACATATAATAGCCCTATTCTATCATCCCAATTTTCTTCCTGATTTTCAATGAATTCCTATATAGTAAAATCATTAACAATGCATTTCCATTATACATATAATAGCCCTATTCTATCAGTAATGCTTGCCTTCATTCCTGACCACTGACAATCCCTTTCTTCCTGATTTTCAATGAATTCCTATAGTAAAATCATTAACAATGCATTTCCATTATACATATAATAGCCCTATTCTATCAGTAATGCTTGCCTTCATTCCTGACCACTGACAATCCCTTTCTTCCTGATTTTCAATGAATTCCTATAGTAAAATCATTAACAATGCATTTCCATTATACATATAATAGCCCTATTCTATCAGTAATGCTTTTCCTTCATTCCAATGACCACTGACAATCCCTTTCTTCCTGATTTTCAATGAATTCCTATAGTAAAAATCATTAACAATGCATTTCCATTATACATATAATAGCCCTATTCTATCAGTAATGCTTGCCTTCATTCCTGACCACTGACAATCCCTTTCTTCCTGATTTTCAATGAATTCCTATAGTAAAATCATTAACAATGCATTTCCATTATACATATAATAGCCCTATTCTATCAGTAATGCTTGCCTTCATTCCTGACCACTGACAATCCCTTTCTTCCTGATTTTCAATGAATTCCTATAGTATAATCAAAATCATTAACAATGCATTTCCATTATACATATAATAGCCCTATTCTATCAGTAATGCTTTCCTTCATTCCTGACCACTGACAATCCCTTTCTTCCTGATTTTCAATGAATTCCTATAGTAAAATCATTAACAATGCATTTCCATTATACATATAATAGCCCTATTCTATCAGTAATGCTTGCCTTCATTCCTGACCACTGACAATCCCTTTCTTCCTGATTTTCAATGAATTCCTATAGTAAAATCATTAACAATGCATTTCCATTATACATATAATAGCCCTATTCTATCAGTAATGCTTGCCTTCATTCCTGACCACTGACAATCCCTTTCTTCCTGATTTTCAATGAATTCCTATAGTAAAATCATTAACAATGCATTTCCATTATACATATAATAGCCCTATTCTATCAGTAATGCTTGCCTTCATTCCTGACCACTGACAATCCCTTTCTTCCTGATTTTCAATGAATTCCTATAGTAAAATCATTAACAATGCATTTCCATTATACATATAATAGCCCTATTCTATCAGTAATGCTTGCCTTCATTCCTGACCACTGACAATCCTTTTCTTCCTGATTTTCAATGAATTCCTATAGTAAAATCATTAACAATGCATTTCCATTATACATATAATAGCCCTATTCTATCAGTAATGCTTTCCTTCATTCCTGACCACTGACAATCCCTTTCTTCCTGATTTTCAATGAATTCCTATAGTAAAATCATTAACAATGCATTTCCATTATACATATAATAGCCCTATTCTATCAGTAATGCTTGCCTTCATTCCTGACCACTGACAATCCCTTTCTTCCTGATTTTCAATGAATTCCTATAGTAAAATCATTAACAATGCATTTCCATTATACATATAATAGCCCTATTCTATCAGTAATGCTTGCCTTCATTCCTGACCACTGACAATCCCTTTCTTCCTGATTTTCAATGAATTCCTATAGTAAAATCATTAACAATGCATTTCCATTATACATATAATAGCCCTATTCTATCAGTAATGCTTTCCTTCATTCCTGACCACTGACAATCCCTTTCTTCCTGATTTTCAATGAATTCCTATAGTAAAATCATTAACAATGCATTTCCATTATACATATAATAGCCCTATTCTATCAGTAATGCTTGCCTTCATTCCTGACCACTGACAATCCCTTTCTTCCTGATTTTCAATGAATTCCTATAGTAAAATCATTAACAATGCATTTCCATTATACATATAATAGCCCTATTCTATCAGTAATGCTTGCCTTCATTCCTGACCACTGACAATCCCTTTCTTCCTGATTTTCAATGAATTCCTATAGTAAAATCATTAACAATGCATTTCCATTATACATATAATAGCCCTATTCTATCAGTAATGCTTGCCTTCATTCCTGACCACTGACAATCCCTTTCTTCCTGATTTTCAATGAATTCCTATAGTAAAATCATTAACAATGCATTTCCATTATACATATAATAGCCCTATTCTATCAGTAATGCTTGCCTTCATTCCTGACCACTGACAATCCCTTTCTTCCTGATTTTCAATGAATTCCTATAGTAAAATCATTAACAATGCATTTCCATTATAGTAAATTCTATCATTAATTCAATGCATTTCCATTATACATATAATAGCCCTATTCTATCAGTAATGCTTGCCTTCATTCCTGACCAATGACAATCCCTTTCTTCCTGATTTTCAATGAATTCCTATAGTAAATCATTAACAATGCATTTCCATTATACATATAATAGCCCTATTCTATCAGTAATGCTTGCCTTCATTCCTGACCACTGACAATCCCTTTCTTCCTGATTTTCAATGAATTCCTATAGTAAAATCATTAACAATGCATTTCCATTATACATATAATAGCCCTATTCTATCAGTAATGCTTGCCTTCATTCCTGACCACTGACAATCCCTTTCTTCCTGATTTTCAATGAATTCCTATAGTAAAATCATTAACAATGCATTTCCATTATACATATAATAGCCCTATTCTATCAGTAATGCTTGCCTTCATTCCTGACCACTGACAATCCCTTTCTTCCTGATTTTCAATGATTCCTATAGTAAAATCATTAATGCATTTCCATTATACATATAATAGCCCTATTCTATCAGTAATGCTTGCATTCATTCCTGACCACTGATAATCCCTTTCTTCCTGATTTTCAATGAATTCCTATAGTAAAATCATTAACAATGCATTTCCATTATATATATATAATAGCCCTATTCTATCAGTAATGCTTGCCTTCATTCCTGACCACTGACAATCCCTTTCTTCCTTCCTGATTTTCAATGAATTCCTATAGTAAAATCATTAACAATGCATTTCCATTATACATATAATAGCCCTATTCTATCAGTAATGCTTGCCTTCATTCCTGACCACTGACAATCCCTTTCTTCCTGATTTTCAATGAATTCCTATAGTAAAATCATTAACAATGCATTTCCATTATACATATAATAGCCCTATTCTATCAGTAATGCTTGCCTTCATTCCTGACCACTGACAATCCCTTTCTTCCTGATTTTCAATGAATTCCTATAGTAAAATCATTAACAATGCATTTCCATTATACATATAATAGCCCTATTCTATCAGTAATGCTTGCCTTCATTCCTTCATTCCTTTCCACCTGATTTTCAATGAAATCCCATTTCTTCCATTATTTTCAATGAATTCCTATAGTAAAAATCATTTTCAATGAATTCAATAAAATTTAACAATGCATTTCCATTATACATATAATAGCCCTATTCTATCAGTAATGCTTTTTTCTTCATTCCTGACCACTGACAATCCCTTTCTTCCTGATTTTCAATGAATTCCTATAGTAAAATCATTAACAATGCATTTCCATTATACATATAATAGCCCTATTCTATCAGTAATGCTTGCCTTCATTCCTGACCACTGACAATCCCTTTCTTCCTGATTTTCAATGAATTCCTATAGTAAAATCATTAACAATGCATTTCCATTATACATATAATAGCCCTATTCTATCAGTAATGCTTGCCTTCATTCCTGACCACTGACAATCCCTTTCTTCCTGATTTTCAATGAATTCCTATAGTAAAATCATTAACAATGCATTTCCATTATACATATAATAGCCCTATTCTATCAGTAATGCTTGCCTTCATTCCTGACCACTGACAATCCCTTTCTTCCTGATTTTCAATGCATTCCTATAGTAAAATCATTAACAATGCATTTCCATTATACATATAATAGCCCTATTCTATCAGTAATGCTTGCCTTCATTCCTGACCACTGACAATCCCTTTCTTCCTGATTTTCAATGAATTCCTATAGTAAAATCATTAACAATGCATTTCCATTATACATATAATAGCCCTATTCTATCAGTAATGCTTGCCTTCATTCCTGACCACTGACAATCCCTTTCTTCCTGATTTTCAATGAATTCCTATAGTAAAATCATTAACAATGCATTTCCATTATACATATAATAGCCCTATTCTATCAGTAATGCTTGCCTTCATTCCTGACCACTGACAATCCCTTTCTTCCTGATTTTCAATGAATTCCTATAGTAAAATCATTAACAATGCATTTCCATTATACATATAATAGCCCTATTCTATCAGTAATGCTTGCCTTCATTCCTGACCACTGACAATCCCTTTCTTCCTGATTTTCAATGAATTCCTATAGTAAAATCATTAACAATGCATTTCCATTATACATATAATAGCCCTATTCTATCAGTAATGCTTGCCTTCATTCCTGACCACTGACAATCCCTTTCTTCCTGATTTTCAATGAATTCCTATAGTAAAATCATTAACAATGCTTTTCCATTATACATATAATAGCCCTATTCTATCAGTAATGCTTGCCTTCATTCCTGACCACTGACAATCCCTTTTTCCTGATTTTCAATGAATTCCTATAAAAAATCCATCATTAACAATGCATTTCCATTATACATATAATAGCCCTATTCTATCAGTAATGCTTGCCTTCATTCCTGACCACTGACAATCCCTTTCTTCCTGATTTTCAATGAATTCCTATAGTAAAATCATTAACAATGCATTTCCATTATACATATAATAGCCCTATTCTATCAGTAATGCTTGCCTTCATTCCTGACCACTGACAATCCCTTTCTTCCTGATTTTCAATGAATTCCTATAGTAAAATCATTAACAATGCATTTTCATTATACATATAATAGCCCTATTCTATCAGTAATTTGCATTCATTCCTGACATATAATCCCCCTTCCTGATTTTCTATAGTAAAATCATTAATGCATTTCCATTATACATATAATAGCCCTATTCTATCAGTAATGCTTGCCTTCATTCCTGACCACTGACAATCCCTTTCTTCCTGATTTTCAATGAATTCCTATAGTAAAATCATTAACAATGCATTTCCATTATACATATAATAGCCCTATTCTATCAGTAATGCTTGCCTTCATTCCTGACCACTGACAATCCCTTTCTTCCTGATTTTCAATGAATTCCTATAGTAAAATCATTAACAATGCATTTCCATTATACATATAATAGCCCTATTCTATCAGTAATGCTTGCCTTCATTCCTGACCACTGACAATCCCTTTCTTCCTGATTTTCAATGAATTCCTATAGTAAAATCATTAACAATGCATTTCCATTATACATATAATAGCCCTATTCTATCAGTAATAGCCCTTCATTCTATCAGTATTTTCAATGCTTAGTAAAATCATTAACTTTTCCATTATACATTCTATCAGTAATGCTTGCCTTCCCAATGACAATGACCTGATTTTCAATGAATTCCTATTCTAAAATCATTAACAATGCATTTCCATTCCCCTATTCTATCATTTTTTCAATGCATTTCCTGATTTTCAATAATTATAAAAATCATTAACAATGCATTTCCATTATACATATAATAGCCCTATTCTATCAGTAATGCTTGCCTTCATTCCTGACCACTGACAATCCCTTTCTTCCTGATTTTCAATGAATTCCTATAGTAAAATCATTAACAATGCATTTCCATTATACATATAATAGCCCTATTCTATCAGTAATGCTTTCCTTCATTCCTGACCACTGACAATCCCTTTCTTCCTGATTTTCAATGAATTCCTATAGTAAAATCATTAACAATGCATTTCCATTATACATATAATAGCCCTATTCTATCAGTAATGCTTGCCTTCATTCCTGACCACTGACAATCCCTTTCTTCCTGATTTTCAATGAATTCCTATAGTAAAATCATTAACAATGCATTTCCATTATACATATAATAGCCCTATTCTATCAGTAATGCTTGCCTTCATTCCTGACCACTGACAATCCCTTTCTTCCTGATTTTCAATGAATTCCTATAGTAAAATCATTAACAATGCATTTCCATTATACATATAATAGCCCTATTCTATCAGTAATGCTTTCCTTCATTCCTGACCACTGACAATCCCTTTTCTTCCTGATTTTCAATGCATTCCTATAGTAAAATCATTAACAATGCATTTCCATTTTCATACATATAATAGCCCTATTCTATCAGTAATGCTTGCCTTCATTCATTCCTGACCACTGACAATCCCTTTCTTCCTGATTTTCAATCAATGAATTCCTATAGTAAAATCATTCTATCAGTAATGCATTTCCATTATATATTTCCTGACCACTACATATAATAGCCCTATCAGTAATAATAGCTTGCCTTCATTCCTGACCACTGACAATCCCTTTCTTCCTGATTTTCAATGAATTCCTATAGTAAAATCATTAACAATGCATTTCCATTATACATATAATAGCCCTATTCTATCAGTAATGCTTGCCTTCATTCCTGACCACTGACAATCCCTTTCTTCCTGATTTTCAATGAATTCCTATAGTAAAATCATTAACAATGCATTTCCATTATACATATAATAGCCCTATTCTATCAGTAATGCTTGCCTTCATTCCCTGACCACTGACAATCCCTTTCTTCCTGATTTTCAATGAATTCCTATAGTAAAATCATTAACAATGCATTTCCATTATACATATAATAGCCCTATTCTATCAGTAATGCTTGCCTTCATTCCTGACCACTGACAATCCCTTTCTTCCTGATTTTCAATGAATTCCTATAGTAAAATCATTAACAATGCATTTCCATTATACATATAATAGCCCTATTCTATCAGTAATGCTTGCCTTCATTCCTGACCACTGACAATCCCTTTCTTCCTGATTTTCAATGAATTCCTATAGTAAAATCATTAACAATGCATTTCCATTATACATATAATAGCCCTATTCTATCAGTAATGCTTTAACAATGCCTTCATTCCTGACCACTGACAATCCCTTTCTTCCTGATTTTCAATGAATTCCTATAGTAAAATCATTAACAATGCATTTCCATTATACATATAATAGCCCTATTCTATCAGTAATGCTTGCCTTCATTCCTGACCACTGACAATCCCTTTCTTCCTGATTTTCAATGAATTCCTAGTAAAATCATTAAAATCATAACAATGCATTTCCATTATACATATAATAGCCCTATTCTATCAAATGCTTGCCTTCATTCCTGACCACTGACAATCCCTTTCTTCCTTCCTGATTTTCAATGAATTCCTATAGTAAAATCATTAACAATGCATTTCCATTATACATATAATAGCCTATTCTATCAGTAATAATGCTTGCCTTCATTCCTGACCACTGACAATCCCTTTCTTCCTGATTTTCAATGAATTCCTATAGTAAAATCATTAACAATGCATTTCCATTATACATATAATAGCCCTATTCTATCAGTAATGTTTTCTTTCATTCCTGACCACTGATAATCCCTTTCTTCCTGATTTTCAATGAATTCCTATCGTAAAATCATTAGCAATGCATTTACATTATACATATAATAGCCCTATTCTATCAGTAATGTTTTCCTTCATTCCTGACCACTGACAATCCCTTTCTTCCTGATTTTCAATGAATTTTCTATAGTAAAAAATCATTAACAATGCATTTCCATTATACATATAATAGCCCTATTCTATCAGTAATGCTTGCCTTCATTCCTGACCACTGACAATCCCTTTCTTCCTGATTTTCAATGAATTCCTATAGTAAAATCATTAACAATGCATTTCCATTATACATATAATAGCCCTATTCTATCAGTAATGCTTGCCTTCATTCCTGACCACTGACAATCCCTTTCTTCCTGATTTTCAATGAATTCCTATAGTAAAATCATTAACAATGCATTTCCATTATACATATAATAGCCCTATTCTATCAGTAATGCTTGCCTTCATTCCTGACCACTGATAATCCCTTTCTTCCTGATTTTCAATGAATTCCTATAGTAAAATCATTAACAATGCATTTCCATTATACATATAATATTCCCCTTCATTCCTGACCACTGACAATCCCTGACCACTTTCCCTTTCTTCCTGATTTTCAATGAATTCCTATAGTAAAATCATTAACAATGCATTTCCATTATACATATAATAGCCCTATTCTATCAGTAATGCTTGCCTTCATTCCTGACCACTGACAATCCCTTTCTTCCTGATTTTCAATGAATTCCTATAGTAAAATCATTAACAATGCATTTCCATTATACATATAATAGCCCTATTCTATCAGTAATGCTTGCCTTCATTCCTGACCACTGACAATCCCTTTCTTCCTGATTTTCAATGAATTCCTATAGTAAAATCATTAACAATGCATTTCCATTATACATATAATAGCCCTATTCTATCAGTAATGCTTGCCTTCATTCCTGACCACTGACAATCCCTTTCTTCCTGATTTTCAATGAATTCCTAGTAAAAAATCATTAACAATGCATTTCCATTATACATATAATAGCCCTATTCTATCAGTAATGCTTGCCTTCATTCCTGACCACTGACAATCCCTTTCTTCCTGATTTTCAATGAATTCCTATAGTAAAATCATTAACAATGCATTTCCATTATACATATAATAGCCCTATTCTATCAGTAATGACCACTTGCCTTCATTTTCCTATAGAAAATCATTAACAATGCTTTCCATTATACATATAATAGATTCTATCAGTAATGCAATTCCTGACCACTGACAATCCCTTTCTTCCTGATTTTCAATGAATTCCTATAGTAAAATCATTAAATGCAATTATACATTTCCATTATACATATAATAGCCCTATTCTATCAGTAATGCTTTCCTTATATATAATAGCCCTATTCTATCAGTACATTCCTGACCACTGACAATCCCTTTCTTCCTGATTTTCAATGAATTCCTATAGTAAAATCATTAACAATGCATTTCCATTATACATATAATAGCCCTATTCTATCAGTAATGCTTGCCTTCATTCCTGACCACTGACAATCCCTTTCTTCCTGATTTTCAATGAATTCCTATAGTAAAATCATTAACAATGCATTTCCATTATACATATAATAGCCCTATTCTATCAGTAATGCTTGCCTTCATTCCTGACCACTGACAATCCCTTTCTTCCTGATTTTCAATGAATTCCTATAGTAAAATCATTAACAATGCATTTCCATTATACATATAATAGCCCTATTCTATCAGTAATGCTTGCCTTCATTCCTGACCACTGACAATCCCTTTCTTCCTGATTTTCAATGAATTCCTATAGTAAAATCATTAACAATGCATTTCCATTATACATATAATAGCCCTATTCTATCAGTTCCTGAATGACTTGCCTTCATTCCTGACCACTGACAATCCCTTTCTTCCTCCCTTTCTTTTTTTCAATGAATTCCTATAGTAAAATTTAACAATGCATTCCATTATACATAAAATCATTAATTCCTGACCATGCCTGATTTTCAATGAATTCCATAGTAAAATCATTAACAATATTTCCATTATACATATAATAGCCCTATTCTATCAGTAATGCTTGCCTTCATTCCTGACCACTGACAATCCCTTTCTTCCTGATTTTCAATGAATTCCTATAGTAAAATCATTAACAATGCATTTCCATTATACATATAATAGCCCTTTCTATCATTATACATATTCCTGACCACTGACCCTTTTCTATCAGTAATTCTTAGTAAAATCATTCCATTTCCACTGACAATCCCTTTCTTCCTAATGCTTGCCTTTTCAATGAATTCCTTTCTTCCTGTTTTCAAAATTCATTAGTAAAATCATTAACAATGCATTTCCATTATACATATAATAGCCCTATTCTATCAGTAATGCTTGCCTTCATTCCTGACCACTGACAATCCCTTTCTTCCTGATTTTCAATGAATTCCTATAGTAAAATCATTAACAATGCATTTCCATTATACATATAATAGCCCTATTCTATCAGTAATGCTTGCCTTCATTCCTGACCACTGACAATCCCTTTCTTCCTGATTTTCAATGAATTCCTATAGTAAAATCATTAACAATGCATTTCCATTATACATATAATAGCCCTATTCTATCAGTAATGCTTTCATTCCTGACCACTGACAATCCCTTTCTTCCTGATTTTCAATGAATTCCTATAGTAAAATCATTAACAATGCATTTCCATTATACATATAATAGCCCTATTCTATCAGTAATGCTTGCCTTCATTCCTGACCACTGACAATCCCTTTCTTCCTGATTTTCAATGAATTCCTATAGTAAAATCATTAACAATGCATTTCCATTATACATATAATAGCCCTATTCTATCAGTAATGCTTGCCTTCATTCCTGACCACTGACAATCCCTTTTCCTGATTTTCAATGAATTCCTATAGTAAAATCATTAACAATGCATTTCCATATACATATAATAGCCCTATTCTATCAGTAATGCTTGCCTTCATTCCTGACCACTGACAATCCCTTTCTTCCTGATTTTCAATGAATTCCTATAGTAAAATCATTAACAATGCATTTCCATTATACATATAATAGCCCTATTCTATCAGTAATGCTTGCCTTCATTCCTGACCACTGACAATCCCTTTCTTCCTGATTTTCAATGAATTCCTATAGTAAAATCATTAACAATGCATTTCCATTATACATATAATAGCCCTATTCTATCAGTAATGCTTGCCTTCATTCCTGACCACTGACAATCCCTTTCTTCCTGATTTTCAATGAATTCCTATAGTAAAATCATTAACAATGCATTTCCATTATACATATAATAGCCCTATTCTATCAGTAATGCTTGCCTTCATTCCTGACCACTGACAAATCCCTTTCTTCCTGATTTTCAATGAATTCCTATAGTAAAATCATTAACAATGCATTTCCATTATACATATAATAGCCCTATTCTATCAGTAATGCTTGCCTTCATTCCTGACCACTGACAATCCCTTTCTTCCTGATTTTCAATGAATTCCTATAGTAAAATCATTAACAATGCATTTCCATTATACATATAATAGCCCTATTCTATCAGTAATGCTTGCCTTCATTCCTGACCACTGACAATCCCTTTCTTCCTGATTTTCAATGAATTCCTATAGTAAAATCAATTCCTATAGTAAAATCATTAACAATGCATTTCATTATACATATAATAGCCCTATTCTATCAGTAATGCTTTCTATCTTCATTCCTGACCACTGACAATCCCTTTCTTCCTGATTTTCAATGAATTCCTATAGTAAAATCATTAACAATGCATTTCCATTATACATATAATAGCCCTATTCTATCAGTAATGCTTGCCTTCATTCCTGACCACTGACAATCCCTTTCTTCCTGATTTTCAATGAATTCCTATAGTAAAATCATTTTCCATTATACATATAATAGCAATCTATCATTTTTCCATTTTCATACATATAATAGCCCCATATTCTATCAGTAATGCTTGCCTTCATTCCTGACCACTGACAATCCCTTTCTTCCTGATTTTCAATGAATTCCTATAGTAAAATCATTAACAATGCATTTCCATTATACATATAATAGCCCTATTCTATCAGTAATGCTTGCCTTCATTCCTGACCACTGACAATCCCTTTCTTCCTGATTTTCAATGAATTCCTATAGTAAAATCATTAACAATGCATTTCCATTATACATATAATAGCCCTATTCTATCAGTAATGCTTGCCTTCATTCCTGACCACTGACAATCCCTTTCTTCCTGATTTTCAATGAATTCCTATAGTAAAATCATTAACAATGCATTTCCATTATACATATAATAGCCCTATTCTATCAGTAATGCTTGCCTTCATTCCTGACCACTGACAATCCCTTTCTTCCTGATTTTCAATGAATTCCTATAGTAAAATCATTAACAATGCATTTCCATTATACATATAATAGCCCTATTCTATCAGTAATGCTTGCCTTCATTCCTGACCACTGACAATCCCTTTCTTCCTGATTTTCAATGAATTCCTATAGTAAAATCATTAACAATGCATTTCCATTATACATATAATAGCCCTATTCTATCAGTAATGCTTGCCTTCATTCCTGACCACTGACAATCCCTTTCTTCCTGATTTTCAATGAATTCCTATAGTAAAATCATTAACAATGCATTTCCATTATACATATAATAGCCCTATTCTATCAGTAATGCTTGCCTTCATTCCTGACCACTGACAATCCCTTTCTTCCTGATTTTCAATGAATTCCTATAGTAAAATCATTAACAATGCATTTCCATTATACATATAATAGCCCTATTCTATCAGTAATGCTTTGCCTTCATTCCTGACCACTGACAATCCCTTTCTTCCTGATTTTCAATGCATTCCTATAAAAATCATTAACAATGCATTTCCATTATACATATAATAGCCCTATTCTATCAGTAATGCTTGCCTTCATTCCTGACCACTGACAATCCCTTTCTTCCTGATTTTCAATGAATTCCTATAGTAAAATCATTAACAATGCATTTCCATTATACATATAATAGCCCTATTCTATCAGTAATGCTTGCCTTCATTCCTGACCACTGACAATCCCTTTCCCTTTTTTCCTGATTTTCAATGAATTCCTATAGTAAAATCATTAACAATGCATTTCCATTATACATATAATAATGCCCTATTCTATCAGTAATGCTTGCCTTCATTCCTGACCACTGACAATCCCTTTCTTCCTGATTTTCAATGAATTCCTATAGTAAAATCATTAACAATGCATTTCCATTATACATATAATAGCCCTATTCTATCAGTAATGCTTGCCTTCATTCCTGACCACTGACAATCCCTTTCTTCCTGATTTTCAATGAATTCCTATAGTAAAATCATTAACAATGCATTTCCATTATACATATAATTCTATCAGTAATGCTTGCCTATTCTATCAGTAATTTCTTCCTGATTTTCTTTAACAATGCATTTCCATTCATATAATAGCCCTATTCTATCAGTAATGACCATTCTGACCAATGACCCCTTTCTTCCTGATTTTCAATGAATTCCTATAGTAAAATCATTAACAATGCATTTCCATTATACATATAATAGCCCTATTCTATCAGTAATGCTTGCCTTCATTCCTGACCACTGACAATCCCTTTCTTCCTGATTTTCAATGAATTCCTATAGTAAAATCATTAACAATGCATTTCCATTATACATATAATAGCCCTATTCTATCAGTAATGCTTGCCTTCATTCCTGACCACTGACAATCCCTTTCTTCCTGATTTTCAATGAATTCCTATAGTAAAATCATTAACAATGCATTTCCATTATACATATAATAGCCCTATTCTATCAGTAATGCTTGCCTTCATTCCTGACCACTGACAATCCCTTTCTTCCTGATTTTCAATGAATTTTAATGCATTTCCATTATACATATAATAGCCCTATTCTATCAAATGCTTCATTCATTCCTGACCACTGACAATCCCTTTCTTCCTGATTTTCAATGAATTTATAGTAAAATCATTAACAATGCATTTCCATTATACATATATTCTATTCTATCAGTAATGCTTGCCTTCATTCCTGACCACTGACAATCCCTTTCTTCCTGATTTTCAATGAATTCCTATAGTAAAATCATTAACAATGCATTTCCATTATACATATAATAGTCCTATTCTATCAGTAATGCTTGCCTTCATTCCTGACCACTGACAATCCCTTTCTTCCTGATTTTTAATGAATTCCTATATAGTAAAATCATTAACAATGCATTTCCATTATACATATAATAGTCCTATTCTATCAGTAATGCTTGCCTTCATTCCTGACCACTGACAATCCCTTTCTTCCTGATTTTCAATGAATTCCTATAGTAAAATCATTAACAATGCATTTCCATTATACATATAATAGCCCTATTCTATCAATAATGCTTGCCTTCATTCCTGACCAATGACAATCCCTTTCTTCCTGATTTTCAATGATTTAGTAAAATCATTAACAATGCATTTCCATTATATACATATAATAGCCCTATTCTATCAGTAATCAGTAATTTGCCTTCATTCCTGACCACTGACAATCCCTTTCTTCCTGATTTTCAATGAATTCCTATAGTAAAATCATTAACAATGCATTTCCATTATACATATAATAGCCTATTCTATCAGTAATGCTTGCCTTCATTCCTGACCAATGACAATCCCTTTCTTCCTGATTTTCAATGAATTCCTATAGTAAAATCATTAACAATGCATTTCCATTATACATATAATAGCCCTATTCTATCAGTAATGCTTGCCTTCATTCCTGACCACTGACAATCCCTTTCTTCCTGATTTTCAATGAATTCCTATAGTAAAATCATTAACAATGCATTTCCATTATACATATAATAGCCCTATTCTATCAGTAATGCTTGCCTTCATTCCTGACCACTGACAATCCCTTTCTTCCTGATTTTCAATGAATTCCTATAGTAAAATCATTAACAATGCATTTCCATTATACATATAATAGCCCTATTCTATCAGTAATGCTTGCCTTCATTCCTGACCACTGACAATCCCTTTCTTCCTGATTTTCAATGAATTCCTATAGTAAAATCATTAACAATGCATTTCCATTATACATATAATAGCCCTATTCTATCAGTAATGCTTGCCTTCATTCCTGACCACTGACAATCCCTTTCTTCCTGATTTTCAATGAATTTCCTATAGTAAAATCATTAACAATGCATTTCCATTATACATATAATAGCCCTATTCTATCAGTAATGCTTGCCTTCATTCCTGACCACTGACAATCCCTTTCTTCCTGATTTTCAATTTTCAATGAATTCCTATAGTAAAATCATTATTTAACAATGCATTTATCCATTATACATATAATAGCCCTATTCTATCAGTAATGCTTGCCTTCATTCCCATGACCACTGACAATCCCTTTCTTCCTGATTTTCAATGAATTCCTATAGTAAAATCATTAACAATGCATTTCCATTATACATATAATAGCCCTATTCTATCAGTAATGCTTGCCTTCATTCCTGACCACTGACAATCCCTTTCTTCCTGATTTTCAATGAATTCCTATAGTAAAATCATTAAAATCAATGCATTTCCATTATACATATAATAGCCCTATTCTATCAGTAATGCTTGCCTTCATTCCTGACCACTGACAATCCCTTTCTTCCTGATTTTCAATGAATTCCTATAGTAAAATCATTAACAATGCATTTCCATTATACATATAATAGCCCTATTCTATCAGTAATGCTTGCCTTCATTCCTGACCACTGACAATCCCTTTCTTCCTGATTTTCAATGAATTCCTATAGTAAAATCATTAACAATGCATTTCCATTATACATATAATAGCCCTATTCTATCAGTAATGCTTGCCTTCATTCCTGACCACTGACAATCCCTTTCTTCCTGATTTTCAATGAATTCCTATAGTAAAATCATTAACAATGCATTTCCATTATACATATAATAGCCCTATTCTATCAGTAATGCTTGCATTCATTCCTGACCACTGACAATCCTTTCTTCCTGATTTTCAATGAATTCCTATAGTAAAATCATTAACAATGCATTTCCATTATACATATAATAATACCATTCTATCAGTAATGCTTGCCTTCATTCCTGACCACTGACAATCCCTTTTCTTCCTTCCTTTTCAATGAATTCCTATAGTAAAATCATTAACAATGCATTTCCATTATACATATAATAGCCCTATTCTATCAGTAATGCTTGCCTTCATTCCTGACCACTGACAATCCCTTTCTTCCTGATTTTCAATGAATTCCTATAGTAAAATCATTAACAATGCATTTCCATTATACATATAATAGCCCTATTCTATCAGTAATGCTTGCCTTCATTCCTGACCACTGACAATCCCTTTCTTCCTGATTTTCAATGAATTCCTATAGTAAAATCATTAACAATGCATTTCCATTATACATATAATAGCCCTATTCTATCAGTAATGCTTGCCTTCATTCCTGACCACTGACAATCCCTTTCTTCCTGATTTTCAATGAATTCCTATAGTAAAATCATTAACAATGCATTTCCATTATACATATAATAGCCCTATTCTATCAGTAATGCTTGCATTCATTCCTGACCACTGACAATCCCTTTCTTCCTGATTTTCAATGAATTCCTATAGTAAAATCATTAACAATGCATTTCCATTATACATATAATAGCCCTATTCTATCAGTAATGCTTGCCTTCATTCCTGACCACTGACAATCCCTTTCTTCCTGATTTTCAATGAATTCCTATAGTAAAATCATTAACAATGCATTTCCATTATACATATAATAGCCCTATTCTATCAGTAATGCTTGCCTTCATTCCCCTGACCACTGACAATCCCTTTCTTCCTGATTTTCAATGAATTCCTATAGTAAAATCATTAACAATGCATTTCCATTATACATATAATAGCCCTATTCTATCAGTAATGCTTGCCTTCATTCCTGACCACTGACAATCCCTTTCTTCCTGATTTTCAATGAATTCCTATAGTAAAATCATTAACAATGCATTTCCATTATACATATAATAGCCCTATTCTATCAGTAATGCTTGCCTTCATTCCTGACCACTGACAATCCCTTTCTTCCTGATTTTCAATGAATTCCTAAAATATTAAAATGCATTTCATTATACAATGCATTTATCATTATACATTCCTGATAATAGCCCTATTCTATCATAGTAAATGCTTAACTTCATTTCCATTACCACATATAATCCCTTTCTTCCTGATTTTCAATGAATTTTCTTCCTATTTTAAAATCATTAAAAATGCATTTCCATTATACATATAATAGCCCTATTCTATCAGTAATGCTTGCCTTCATTCCTGACCACTGACAATCCCTTTCTTCCTGATTTTCAATGAATTCCTATAGTAAAATCATTAACAATGCATTTCCATTATACATATAATAGCCCTATTCTATCAGTAATGCTTGCCTTCATTCCTGACCACTGACAATCCCTTTCTTCCTGATTTTCAATGAATTCCTATAGTAAAATCATTAACAATGCATTTCCATTATACATATAATAGTCCTATTCTCTCAGTAATGCTTGCCTTCATTCCTGACCACTGACAATCCCTTTCTTCCTGATTTTCAATGAATTCCTATAGTAAAATCATTAACAATGCATTTCCATTATACATATAATAGCCCTATTCTATCAGTAATGCTTGCCTTCATTCCTGACCACTGACAATCCCTTTCTTCCTGATTTTCAATGATTATTCCATTATACATATAGTAAAATCATTAACAATGCATTTCCATTATACATATAATAGCCCTATTCTATCAGTAATGCTTGCTTCATTCCATTCCTGACCACTGACAATCCCTTTCTTCCTGATTTTCAATGAATTCCTATAGTAAAATCATTAACAATGCATTTCCATTATACATATAATAGCCCTATTCTATCAGTAATGCTTGCCTTCATTCCTGACCACTGACAATCCCTTTCTTCCTGATTTTCAATGAATTCCTATAGTAAAATCATTAACAATGCATTTCCATTATACATATAATAGCCCTATTCTATCAGTAATGCTTGCCTTCATTCCTGACCACTGACAATCCCTTTCTTCCTGATTTTCAATGAATTCCTATAGTAAAATCATTAACAATGCATTTCCATTATACATATAATAGCCCTATTCTATCAGTAATGCTTGCCTTCATTCCTGACCACTGACAATCCCTTTCTTCCTGATTTTCAATGAATTCCTATAGTAAAATCATTAACAATGCATTTCCATTATACATATAATAGCCCTATTCTATCAGTAATGCTTGCCTTCATTCCTGACCACTGACAATCCCTTTCTTCCTGATTTTCAATGAATTCCTATAGTAAAATCATTAACAATGCATTTCCATTATACATATAATATCAGTAATGCTTGCCTTCATTCCTACCACTGAATTTCTTCCTGATTTTCAATGAATTCCTATAGTAAAATCATTAACAATGCATTTCCATTATACATATAATAGCCCTATTCTATCAGTAATTTTCCTTCATTCCTGACCACTGACAATCCCTTTCTTCCTGATTTTCAAAATGATTCCTATAGTAAAATCATTAACAATGCATTTCCATTATACATATATAGCCCCCTATTCTATCAGTAATGCTTGCCTTCATTCCTGACCACTGACAATCCCTTTCTTCCTGATTTTCAATGAATTCCTATAGTAAAATCATTAACAATGCATTTCCATTATACATATAATAGCCCTATTCTATCAGTAATGCTTGCCTTCATTCCTGACCACTGACAATCCCTTTCTTCCTGATTTTCAATGAATTCCTATAGTAAAATCATTAACAATGCATTTCCATTATACATATAATAGCCCTATTCTATCAGTAATGCTTGCCTTCATTCCTGACCACTGACAATCCCTTTCTTCCTGATTTTCAATGAATTCCTATAGTAAAATCATTAACAATGCATTTCCATTATACATATAATAGCCCTATTCTATCAGTAATGCTTGCCTTCATTCCTGACCACTGACAATCCCTT
This sequence comes from Acanthosepion pharaonis, assembly GCA_903632075.3. NCBI lineage: Eukaryota > Metazoa > Mollusca > Cephalopoda > Sepiida > Sepiidae > Acanthosepion > Acanthosepion pharaonis. The sequence continues at coordinate 88,501 of CAHIKZ030002428.1, read as the reverse complement.
TCTTCCTGATTTTCAATGAATTCCTATAGTAAAATCATTAACAATGCATTTCCATTATACATATAATAGCCCTATTCTATCAGTAATGCTTGCCTTCATTCCTGACCACTGACAATCCCTTTCTTCCTGATTTTCAATGAATTCCTATAGTAAAATCATTAACAATGCATTTCCATTATACATATAATAGCCCTATTCTATCAGTAATGCTTGCCTTCATTCCTGACCACTGACAATCCCTTTCTTCCTGATTTTCAATGAATTCCTATAGTAAAATCATTAACAATGCATTTCCATTATACATATAATAGCCCTATTCTATCAGTAATGCTTGCCTTCATTCCTGACCACTGACAATCCCTTTCTTCCTGATTTTCAATGAATTCCTATAGTAAAATCATTAACAATGCATTTCCATTATACATATAATAGCCCTATTCTATCAGTAATGCTTGCCTTCATTCCTGACCACTGACAATCCCTTTCTTCCTGATTTTCAATGAATTCCTATAGTAAAATCATTAACAATGCATTTCCATTATACATATAATAGGCCTATTCTATCAGTAATGCTTGACCACTTCATTTTCTTCCTGATTTTCCATTCCTGAAAATCATTAACAATGCAATCCCATTAATAGCTTTCTATCATTTTCAATGACAATCCCTTTCTTCCTGATTTTCAATGTTCCTAAAAAATCATTAACAATGCATTTCCATTATACATATAATAGCCCTATTCTATCAGTAATGCTTGCCTTCATTCCTGACCACTGACAATCCCTTTCTTCCTGATTTTCAATGAATTCCTATAGTAAAATCATTAACAATGCATTTCCATTATACATATAATAGCCCTATTCTATCAGTAATGCTTGCCTTCATTCCTGACCATTGACAATCCCTTTCTTCCTGATTTTCAATGAATTCCTATAGTAAAATCATTAGCAATGCATTTCCATTATACATATAATAGCCCTATTCTATATCAGTAATTTGCCTTCATTCCTGACCACTGACAATCCCTTTCTTCCTGATTTTCAATGAATTCCTATAGTAAAATCATTAACAATGCATTTCCATTATACATATAATAGCCCTATTCTATCAGTAATTCCTGACCACTGACAATCCCCTTTCTTCCTGATTTTCAATGAATTCATTCCTTTCCATTACCATCAGTAATGCTTGCCTTCATTCCTGACCACTGACAATCCCTTTCTTCCTGATTTTCAATGAATTCCTATAGTAAAATCATTAACAATGCATTTCCATTATACATATAATAGCCCTATTCTATCAGTAATGCTTGCCTTCATTCCTGACCACTGACAATCCCTTTCTTCCTGATTTTCAATGAATTCCTATAGTAAAATCATTAACAATGCATTTCCATTATACATATAATAGCCCTATTCTATCAGTAATGCTTGCCTTCATTCCTGACCACTGACAATCCCTTTCTTCCTGATTTTCAATGAATTCCTATAGTAAAATCATTAACAATGCATTTCCATTATACATATAATAGCCCTATTCTATCAGTAATGCTTGCCTTTTCATTCCTGACCACTGACAATCCCTTTCTTCCTGATTTTCAATGAATTCCTATAGTAAAATCATTAACAATGCATTTCCATTATACATATAATAGCCCTATTCTATCAGTAATGCTTGCCTTCATTCCTGACCACTGACAATCCCTTTCTTCCTGATTTTCAATGAATTCCTATAGTAAAATCATTAACAATGCATTTCCATTATACATATAATAGCCCTATTCTATCAGTAATGCTTGCCTTCATTCCTGACCACTGACAATCCCTTTCTTCCTGATTTTCAATGAATTCCTATAGTAAAATCATTAACAATGCATTTCCATTATACATATAATAGCCCTATTCTATCAGTAATGCTTGCCTTCATTCCTGACCACTGACAATCCCTTTCTTCCTGATTTTCAATGAATTCCTATAGTAAAATCATTAACAATGCATTTCCATTATACATATAATAGCCCTATTCTATCAGTAATGCTTGCCTTCATTCCTGACCACTGACAATCCCTTTCTTCCTGATTTTCAATGAATTCCTATAGTAAAATCATTAACAATGCATTTCCATTATACATATAATAGCCCTATTCTATCAGTAATGCTTGCCTTCATTCCTGACCACTGACAATCCCTTTCTTCCTGATTTTCAATGAATTCCTATAGTAAAATCATTAACAATGCATTTCCATTATACATATAATAGCCCTATTCTATCAGTAATGCTTAATGCTTTGACAATCCCTTTCTTCCTGATTTTCAATGACCACAATGACAATCCCTTTCTTCAGTAATGCTTGCCTTTTCCTGACAATGATTTTCAATGAATTCCTATAGTAAAATCATTAACAATGCATTTCCATTATACATATAATAGCCCTATTCTATCAGTAATGCTTGCCTTCATTCCTGACCACTGACAATCCCTTTCTTCCTGATTTTCAATGAATTCCTATAGTAAAATCATTAACAATGCATTTCCATTATACATATAATAGCCCTATTCTATCAGTAATGCTTGCCTTCATTCCTGACCACTGACAATCCCTTTCTTTTTCTTTCCTATAGTTTTTAACAATGCATTTCCATTATAGTAAAATCTATCAGTAATGCATTCCTGATGCAATTTCTTCCTGATTTTCATACATAAAATCATTAACAATGCATTTCCATTATACATATAATAGCCCTATTCTATCAGTAATGCTTGCCTTCATTCCTGACCACTGACAATCCCTTTCTTCCTGATTTTCAATGAATTCCTATAGTAAAATCATTAACAATGCAATGCATTTCATTATACATATAATTCATTCCTGACCCTATTCTATCAGTAATGCTTGCATTCATTCCATATAATAGCCCTGACCACTGACCACAAATCCCTTTCTTCCTGATTTTCAATGAATTCCTATAGTAAAATCATTAACAATGCATTTCCATTATACATATAATAGCCCTATTCTATCAGTAATGCTTGCCTTCATTCCTGACCACTGACAATCCCTTTCTTCCTGATTTTCAATGAATTCCTATAGTAAAATCATTAACAATGCATTTCCATTATACATATAATAGCCCTATTCTATCAGTAATGCTTGCCTTCATTCCTGACCACTGACAATCCCTTTCTTCCTGATTTTCAATGAATTCCTATAGTAAAATCATTAACAATGCATTTCCATTATACATATAATAGCCCTATTCTATCAGTAATGCTTGCCTTCATTCCTGACCACTGACAATCCCTTTCTTCCTGATTTTCAATGAATTCCTATAGTAAAATCATTAACAATGCATTTCCATTATACATATAATAGCCCTATTCTATCAGTAATGCTTGCCTTCATTCCTGACCACTGACAATCCCTTTCTTCCTGATTTTCAATGAATTCCTATAGTAAAATCATTAACAATGCATTTCCATTATACATATAATAGCCCTATTCTATCAGTAATGCTTGCCTTCATTCCTGACCACTGACAATCCCTTTCTTCCTGATTTTCAATGAATTCCTATAGTAAAATCATTAACAATGCATTTCCATTATACATATAATAGCCCTATTCTATCAGTAATGCTTGCCTTCATTCCTGACCACTGACAATCCCTTTCTTCCTGATTTTCAATGAATTCCTATAGTAAAATCATTAACAATGCATTTCCATTATACATATAATAGCCCTATTCTATCAGTAATGCTTGCCTTCATTCCTGACCACTGACAATCCCTTTCTTCCTGATTTTCAATGAATTCCTATAGTAAAATCATTAACAATGCATTTCCATTATACATATAATAGCCCTATTCTATCAGTAATGCTTGCCATTCCTGACCACTAATGCTTCCTGATTTTCAATGAATTCCTATAGTAAAATCATTAACAATGCATTTCCATTATACATATAATAGCCCTATTCTATCAGTAATGCTTGCATTCATTCCTTTCTTCCCTTTCTTCCTGATTTTCAATGCATTCCTATAGTAAAATCATTAACAATGCATTTCCATTATACATATAATAGCCCTATTCTATCAGTAATGCTTGCCTTCATTCCTGACCACTGACCCTTTCTTCCTGATTTTCAATGAATTCCTATAGTAAAATCATTAACAATGCATTTCCATTATACATATAATAGCCCTATTCTATCAGTATTTTGCAATGACATTTTCTTCCTGATTTTCAATGAATTCCTATAGTAAAATCATTAACAATGCATTTCCATTATACATATAATAGCCCTATTCTATCAGTAATGCTTGCCTTCATTCCTGACCACTGACAATCCCTTTTTTTCCTGATTTTCAATGAATTCCTATAGTAAAATCATTAACAATGCATTTCCATTATACATATAATAGCCCTATTCTATCAGTAATGCTTTTCCTTCATTCCTGACCACTGACAATCCCTTTCTTCCTGATTTTCAATGAATTCCTATAGTAAAATCATTAACAATGCATTTCCATTATATATATAATAGCCCTATTCTATCAGTAATGCTTGCCTTCATTCCTGACCACTGACAATCCCTTTCTTCCTGATTTTCAATGAATTCCTATAGTAAAATCATTAACAATGCATTTCCATTATACATATAATAGCCCTATTCTATCAGTAATGCTTGCCTTCATTCCTGACCACTGACAATCCCTTTCTTCCTGATTTTCAATGAATTCCTATAGTAAAATCATTAACAATGCATTTCCATTATACATATAATAGCCCTATTCTATCAGTAATGCTTGCCTTCATTCCTGACCACTGACAATCCCTTTCTTCCTGATTTTCAATGAATTCCTATAGTAAAATCATTAACAATGCATTTCCATATATATATAATAGCCCTATTCTATCAGTAATGCTTGCCTTCATTCCTGACCACTGACAATCCCTTTCTTCCTGATTTTCAATGAATTCTATAGTAAAAAATCATTAACAATGCATTTCCATTATACATATAATAGCCCTATTCTATCAGTAATGCTTGCATTCATTCCTGACCACTGACAATCCCTTTCTTCCTGATTTTCAATGAATTCCTATAGTAAAATCATTAACAATGCATTTCCATTATACATATAATAGCCCTATTCTATCAGTAATGCTTGCCTTCATTCCTGACCACTGACAATCCCTTTCTTCCTGATTTTCAATGCATTCCTATAGTAAAATCATTAACAATGCATTTCCATTATACATATAATAGCCCTATTCTATCAGTAATGCTTGCATTCATTCCTGACCACTGACAATCCCTTTCTTCCTGATTTTCAATGAATTCCTATAGTAAAATCATTAACAATGCATTTCCATTATACATATAATAGCCCTATTCTATCAGTAATGCTTGCCTTCATTCCTGACCACTGACAATCCCTTTCTTCCTGATTTTCAATGAATTCCTATAGTAAAATCATTAACAATGCATTTCCATTATTATACATATAATGCTTTTCTTCATTCCTGACCACTATTCTATCAGTAATTCTTGCATTCATTCCATTATACACCACTGACAATCCCTTTCTTCCTGATTTTCAATGATTTTCAATTTCCTATAGTAAAATCATTAACAATGCATTTCCATTATACATATAATAGCCCTATTCTATCAGTAATGCTTGCCTTCATTCCTGACCACTGACAATCCCTTTCTTCCTGATTTTCAATGAATTCCTATAGTAAAATCATTAACAATGCATTTCCATTATACATATAATAGCCCTATTCTATCAGTAATGCTTGCCTTCATTCCTGACCAATGACAATCCCTTTCTTCCTGATTTTCAATGAATTCCTATAGTAAAATCATTAACAATGCATTTCCATTATACATATAATAGCCCTATTCTATCAGTAATGCTTTCTTCCTTCATTTTCTGACCACTGAAAATCCCTTTCTTCCTTATATTTTCAATGCATTCCTATAGTAAAATCATTAACAATGCATTTCCATTATAAATATAATAGCCCATATTCTATCAATAATGCTTGCCTTCATTCCTGACCACTGACAATCCCTTTCTTCCTGATTTTCAATGAATTCCTATAGTAAAATCATTAACAATGCATTTCCATTATACATATAATAGCCCTATTCTATCAGTAATGCTTGCATTCATTCCTGACCACTGACAATCCCTTTCTTCCTGATTTTCAATGCATTCCTATAGTAAAATCATTAACAATGCATTTCCATTATACATATAATAGCCCTATTCTATCAGTAATGCTTGCCTTCATTCCTGACCACTGACAATCCCTTTCTTCCTGATTTTCAATGAATTCCTATAGTAAAATCATTAACAATGCATTTCCATTATACATATAATAGCCCTATTCTATCAGTAATGCTTTCCTTCATTCCTGACCACTGACAATCCCTTTCTTCCTGATTTTCAATGAATTCCTATAGTAAAATCATTAACAATGCATTTCCATTATACATATAATAGCCCTATTCTATCAGTAATGCTTGCCTTCATTCCTGACCACTGACAATCCCTTTCTTCCTGATTTTCAATGAATTCCTATAGTAAAATCATTAACAATGCATTTCCATTATACATATAATAGCCCTATTCTATCAGTAATGCTTGCCTTCATTCCTGACCACTGACAATCCCTTTCTTCCTGATTTTCAATGAATTCCTATAGTAAAATCATTAACAATGCATTTCCATTATACATATAATAGCCCTATTCTATCAGTAATGCTTGCATTCATTCCTGACCACTGACAATCCCTTTCTTCCTGATTTTCAATGAATTCCTATAGTAAAATCATTAACAATGCATTTCCATTATACATATAATAGCCCTATTCTATCAGTAATGCTTGCATTCATTCCTGACCACTGACAATCCCTTTCTTCCTGATTTTCAATGCATTCCTATAGTAAAATCATTAACAATGCATTTCCATTATACATATAATAGCCCTATTCTATCAGTAATGCTTGCATTCATTCCTGACCACTGACAATCCCTTTCTTCCTGATTTTCAATGAATTCCTATAGTAAAATCATTAACAATGCATTTCCATTATACATATAATAGCCCTATTCTATCAGTAATGCTTGCCTTCATTCCTGACCACTGACAATCCCTTTCTTCCTGATTTTCTTCCTGATTTTTCAATGCATTCCTATAGTAAAATCATTCTTCAGTAATGCATTTCCATTATACATATAATAATGCCCCTATTCATTAACATCAGTAATGCTTGCATTCATTCCATTCCTGACCACTGACAATCCCTTTCTTCCTGATTTTCAATGAATTCCTATAGTAAAATCATTAACAATGCATTTCCATTATACATATAATAGCCCTATTCTATCAGTAATGCTTGCCTTCATTCCTGACCACTGACAATCCCTTTCTTCCTGATTTTCAATGAATTCCTATAGTAAAATCATTAACAATGCATTTCCATTATACATATAATAGCCCTATTCTATCAGTAATGCTTGCATTCATTCCTGACCACTGACAATCCCTTTCTTCCTGATTTTCAATGAATTCCTATAGTAAAATCATTAACAATGCATTTCCATTATACATATAATAGCCCTATTCTATCAGTAATGCTTGCATTCATTCCTGACCACTGACAATCCCTTTCTTCCTGATTTTCAATGAATTCCTATAGTAAAATCATTAACAATGCATTTCCATTATACATATAATAGCCCTATTCTATCAGTAATGCTTGCATTCATTCCTGACCACTGACAATCCCTTTCTTCCTGATTTTCAATGAATTCCTATAGTAAAATCATTAACAATGCATTTCCATTATACATATAATAGCCCTATTCTATCAGTAATGCTTTTGCATTCCATTCCTGACCACTGACAATCCCTTTCTTCCTGATTTTCAATGAATTCCTATAGTAAAATCATTAACAATGCATTTCCATTATACATATAATAGCCCTATTCTATCAGTAATGCTTGCATTCATTCCTGACCACTGACAATCCCTTTCTTCCTGATTTTCAATGAATTCCTATAGTAAAATCATTAACAATGCATTTCCATTATACATATAATAGCCCTATTCTATCAGTAATGCTTGCATTCATTCCTGACCACTGACAATCCCTTTCTTCCTGATTTTCAATGAATTCCTATAGTAAAATCATTAACAATGCATTTCCATTATACATATAATAGCCCTATTCTATCAGTAATGCTTGCATTCATTCCGACCACTGACAATCCCTTTCTTCCTGATTTTCAATGCATTTCCTATAGTAAAATCATTAACAATGCATTTCCATTATACATATAATAGCCCTATTCTATCAGTAATGCTTGCATTCATTCCTGACCACTTCCTGATTTTCAATGAATTCCTTTAGTTCCTTATTTTTCCATTATACATTCCCCTATTCTATCAGTAAAATGCATTATTCCTGACCACTGACAATCCATTCTTCCTGATTTTCAATGAATTCAGTAAAATCATTAACAATGCATTTCCATTCTATAATAGCATTCTATCAGTAATGCTTGCATTCATTCCTGACCACTGACAATCCCTTTCTTCCTGATTTTCAATTCATTCCTATAGTAAAATCATTAACAATGCATTTCCATTATACATATAATAGCCCTATTCTATCAGTAATGATTGCCTTCATTCCTGACCACTGACAATCCCTTTCTTCCTGATTTTCAATTCATTCCTATAGTAAAATCATTAACAATGCATTTCCATTATACATATAATAGCCCTATTCTATCAGTAATGCTTTCCCTTCATTCCTGACCACTGATAATCCCTTTCTTCCTGAATTTCAATGAATTTCAATGAATTCCTATAGTAAAATCATTAATCATTTCCATTATACATATAATAGCCCTATTCTATCAGTAATGCTTGCATTCTTTCATTCCTGACCACTGACAATCCTTTCTTCCTGATTTTCAATGAATTCCTATAGTAAAATCATTAACAATGCATTTCCATTATACATATAATAGCCCTATTCTATCAGTAATGCTTGCCTTCATTCCTGACCACTGACAATCCCTTTCTTCCTGATTTTCAATGAATTCCTATAGTAAAATCATTAACAATGCATTTCCATTATACATATAATAGCCCTATTCTATCAGTAATGCTTGCCTTCATTCCTGACCACTGACAATCCCTTTCTTCCTGATTTTCAATGAATTCCTATAGTAAAATCATTAACAATGCATTTCCATTATACATATAATAGCCCTATTCTATCAGTAATGTTTTCCTTCATTCCTGACCACAGACAATCCCTTTCTTCCTGATTTTCAATGCATTCCTATAGTAAAATCATTAACAATGCATTTCCATTATACATATAATAGCCCTATTCTATCAGTAATGTTTTCCTTCATTCCTGACCACAGACAATCCCTTTCTTCCTGATTTTCAATGCATTCCTATAGTAAAATCATTAACAATGCATTTCCATTATACATATAATAGCCCTATTCTATCAGTAATGTTTTCCTTCATTCCTGACCACTGACAATCCCTTTCTTCCTGATTTTCAATGAATTCCTATAGTAAAATCATTAACAATGCATTTCCATTATACATATAATAGCCCTATTCTATCAGTAATGCTTGCATTCATTCCTGACCACTGATAATCCCTTTCTTCCTGATTTTCAATGAATTCCTATAGTAAAATCATTAACAATGCATTTCCATTATACATATAATAGCCCTATTCTATCAGTAATGCTTGCATTCATTCCTGACCACTGACAATCCCTTTCTTCCTGATTTTCAATGCATTCCTATAGTAAAATCATTAACAATGCATTTCCATTATACATATAATAGCCCTATTCTATCAGTAATGCTTGCATTCATTCCTGACCACTGACAATCCCTTTCTTCCTGATTTTCAAATGCATTCCTATAGTAAAATCATTAGTAATGCATTTCCATTATACATATAATAGCCCTATTCTATCAGTAATGCTTGCATTCATTCCTGACCACTGACAATCCCTTTCTTCCTGATTTTCAATGATTCCTATAGTAAAATCATTAACAATGCATTTCCATTATACATATAATAGCCCTATTCTATCAGTAATGCTTGCATTCATTCCTGACCACTGACAATCCCTTTCTTCCTGATTTTCAATGAATTCCTATAGTAAAATCATTAATACAATGCATTTCCATTATACATATAATAGCCCTATTCTATCAGTAATGCTTGCATTCATTCCTGACCACTGACAATCCCCCTTTCTTCCTGATTTTCAATGCATTCCTATAGTAAAATCATTAACAATGCATTTCCATTATACATATAATAGCCCTATTCTATCAGTAATGCTTGCATTCATTCCTGACCACTGACAATCCCTTTCTTCCTGATTTTCAATGCATTCCTATAGTAAAATCATTAGCAATGCATTTCCATTATACATATAATAGCCCTATTCTATCAGTAATGCTTGCATTCATTCCTGACCACTGACAATCCCTTTCTTCCTGATTTTCAATGCATTCCTATAGTAAAATCATTAACAATGCATTTCCATTATACATATAATAGCCCTATTCTATCAGTAATGCTTGCATTCATTCCTGACCACTGACAATCCCTTTCTTCCTGATTTTCAATGCATTCCTATAGTAAAATCATTAACAATGCATTTCCATTATACATATAATAGCCCTATTCTATCAGTAATGCTTGCATTCATTCCTGACCACTGACAATCCCTTTTTCTTCCTGATTTTCAATGCATTCCTATAGTAAAATCATTAACAATGCATTTCCATTATACATATAATAGCCCTATTCTATCAGTAATGCTTGCATTCATTCCTGACCACTGACAATCCCTTTCTTCCTGATTTTCAATGCATTCCTATAGTAAAATCATTAACAATGCATTTCCATTATACATATAATAGCCCTATTCTATCAGTAATGCTTGCATTCATTCCTGACCACTGACAATCCCTTTCTTCCTGATTTTCAATGCATTCCTATAGTAAAATCATTAACAATGCATTTCCATTATACATATAATAGCCCTATTCTATCAGTAATGCTTGCATTCATTCCTGACCACTGACAATCCCTTTCTTCCTGATTTTCAATGCATTCCTATAGTAAAATCATTATTATACAATGCATTTCCATTATACATATAATAATCCCTATTCTATCAGTAATGCTTGCATTCATTCCTGACCACATGACAATCCCTTTTATCTTCCTGATTTTCAATGCATTCCTATAGTAAAAAAATCATTAACAATGCATTTCCATTATACATATAATAGCCCTATTCTATCAGTAATGCTTGCATTCATTCCTGACCACTGACAATCCCTTTCTTCCTGATTTTCAATGCATTCCTATAGTAAAATCATTAACAATGCATTTCCATTATACATATAATAGCCCTATTCTATCAGTAATGCTTGCATTCATTCCTGACCACTGACAATCCCTTTCTTCCTGATTTTCAATGCATTCCTATAGTAAAATCATTAGCAATGCATTTCCATTATACATATAATAGCCCTATTCTATCAGTAATGCTTGCATTCATTCCTGACCACTGACAATCCCTTTCTTCCTGATTTTCAATGCATTCCTATAGTAAAATCATTAACAATGCATTTCCATTATACATATAATAGCCCTATTCTATCAGTAATGCTTGCATTCATTCCTGACCTGACCACTTCCTGATTTTCAATGAATTCCCATTTGCTTTTCCATTATACTAATAGCCCTATTTTCAATGCAATTCCCTATTTTAAAATTCATAGTAAAATCATTAATGCATTTCCATTATACATATAATAGCCCTATTCTATCAGTAATGCTTGCATTCATTCCTGACCACTGACAATCCCTTTCTTCCTGATTTTCAATGCATTCCTATAGTAAAATCATTAACAATGCATTTCCATTATACATATAATAGCCCTATTCTATCAGTAATGCTTGCATTCATTCCTGACCACTGACAATCCCTTTCTTCCTGATTTTCAATGCATTCCTATAGTAAAATCATTAACAATGCATTTCCATTATACATATAATAGCCCTATTCTATCAGTAATGCTTGCATTCATTCCTGACCACTGACAATCCCTTTCTTCCTGATTTTCAATGCATTCCTATAGTAAAATCATTAACAATGCATTTCCATTATACATATAATAGCCCTATTCTATCAGTAATGCTTGCATTCATTCCTGACCACTGACAATCCCTTTCTTCCTGATTTTCAATGCATTCCTATAGTAAAATCATTAACAATGCATTTCCATTATACATATAATAGCCCTATTCTATCAGTAATGCTTGCATTCATTCCTGACCACTGACAATCCCTTTCTTCCTGATTTTCAATGCATTCCTATAGTAAAATCATTAACAATGCATTTCCATTATACATATAATAGCCCTATTCTATCAGTAATGCTTGCATTCATTCCTGACCACTGACAATCCCTTTCTTCCTGATTTTCAATGCATTCCTATAGTAAAATCATTAACAATGCATTTCCATTATACATATAATAGCCCTATTCTATCAGTAATGCTTGCATTCATTCCTGACCACTGACAATCCCTTTCTTCCTGATTTTCAATGCATTCCTATAGTAAAATCATTAACAATGCATTTCCATTATACATATAATAGCCCTATTCTATCAGTAATGCTTGCATTCATTCCTGACCACTGACAATCCCTTTCTTCCTGATTTTCAATGCATTCCTATAGTAAAATCATTAACAATGCATTTCCATTATACATATAATAGCCCTATTCTATCAGTAATGCTTGCATTCATTCCTGACCACTGACAATCCCTTTCTTCCTGATTTTCAATGCATTCCTATAGTAAAATCATTATACAATGCATTTCCATTATACATATAATAGCCCTATTCTATCAGTAATGCTTGCATTTTCATTCCTAATAGTCCCATTCTGACAATCCCTTTCCACTCCTGATTTTCAATGCATTCCTATAGTAAAATCATTAACAATGCATTTCCATTATACATATAATAGCCCTATTCTATCAGTAATGCTTGCATTCATTCCTGACCACTGACAATCCCTTTCTTCCTGATTTTCAATGCATTCCTATAGTAAAATCATTAACAATGCATTTCCATTATACATATAATAGCCCTATTCTATCAGTAATGCTTGCATTCATTCCTGACCACTGACAATCCCTTTCTTCCTGATTTTCAATGCATTCCTATAGTAAAATCATTAACAATGCATTTCCATTATACATATAATAGCCCTATTCTATCAGTAATGCTTGCATTCATTCCTGACCACTGACAATCCCTTTCTTCCTGATTTTCAATGCATTCCTATAGTAAAATCATTAGCAATGCATTTCCATTATACATATAATAGCCCTATTCTATCAGTAATGCTTGCATTCATTCCTGACCACTGACAATCCCTTTCTTCCTGATTTTCAATGCATTCCTATAGTAAAATCATTAGCAATGCATTTCCATTATACATATAATAGCCCTATTCTATCAGTAATGCTTGCATTCATTCCTGACCACTGACAATCCCTTTCTTCCTGATTTTCAATGCATTCCTATATAGTAAAATCATTAACAATGCATTTCCATTATACATATAATAGCCCTATTCTATCAGTAATGCTTGCATTCATTCCTGACCACTGACAATCCCTTTCTTCCTTTTTTCAATGCATTCCTATAGTAAAATCATTAACAATGCATTTCCATTATACATATAATAGCCCTATTCTATCAGTAATGCTTGCATTCATTCCTGACCACTGACAATCCCTTTTCTTCCTGATTTTCAATGCATTCCATATAGTAAAATCATTAACAATGCATTTCCATTATACATATAATAAAATCCTATTCTATCAGTAATGCTTTCTATTCATTCCTGACCACTGACAATCCCTTTCTTCCTGATTTTCAATGCATTCCTATAGTAAAATCATTAACAATGCATTTCCATTATACATATAATAGCCCTATTCTATCAGTAATGCTTGCATTCATTCCTGACCACTGACAATCCCTTTCTTCCTGATTTTCAATGCATTCCTATAGTAAAATCATTAACAATGCATTTCCATTATACATATAATAGCCCTATTCTATCAGTAATGCTTGCATTCATTCCTGACCACTGACAATCCCTTTCTTCCTGATTTTCAATGCATTCCTATAGTAAAATCATTAACAATGCATTTCCATTATACATATAATAGCCCTATTCTATCAGTAATGCTTGCATTCATTCCTGACCACTGACAATCCCTTTCTTCCTGATTTTCAATGCATTCCTATAGTAAAATCATTAACAATGCATTTCCATTATACATATAATAGCCCTATTCTATCAGTAATGCTTGCATTCATTCCTGACCACTGACAATCCCTTTCTTCCTGATTTTCAATGCATTCCTATAGTAAAATCATTAACAATGCATTTCCATTATACATATAATAGCCCTATTCTATCAGTAATGCTTGCATTCATTCCTGACCACTGACAATCCCTTTCTTCCTGATTTTCAATGCATTCCTATAGTAAAATCATTAACAATGCATTTCCATTATACATATAATAGCCCTATTCTATCAGTAATGCTTGCATTCATTCCTGACCACTGACAATCCCTTTCTTCCTGATTTTCAATGCATTCCTATAGTAAAATCATTAACAATGCATTTCCATTATACATATAATAGCCCTATTCTATCAGTAATGCTTGCATTCATTCCTGACCACTGACAATCCCTTTCTTCCTGATTTTCAATGCATTCCTATAGTAAAATCATTAACAATGCATTTCCATTATACATATAATAGCCCTATTCTATCAGTAATGCTTGCATTCATTCCTGACCACTGACAATCCCTTTCTTCCTGATTTTCAATGCATTCCTATAGTAAAATCATTAACAATGCATTTCCATTATACATATAATAGCCCTATTCTATCAGTAATGCTTGCATTCATTCCTGACCACTGACAATCCCTTTCTTCCTGATTTTCAATGCATTCCTATAGTAAAATCATTAACAATGCATTTCCATTATACATATAATAACACTATTCTATTAGTAATGGTTGCATTCATTCCTGACCACTGACAATCCCTTTCTTCCTGATTTTCAATGCATTCCTATAGTAAAATCATTAACAATGCATTTCCATTATACATATAATAACACTATTCTATTAGTAATGCTTTTTCATTTCCTGACCACTGACAATCCCTTTCTTTCTGATTTTCAATGCATTCCTATAGTAAAATCATTAACAATGCATTTCCATTATACATATAATAGCCCTATTCTATCAGTAATGCTTGCATTCATTCCTGACCACTGACAATCCCTTTCTTCCTGATTTTCAATGATTTTAAAATCATTATGCATTTCCATTATAGTAAAATTCTATCATTAACATTCCTGACCACTGAAATCCATTTTCCTGATTTTCAATACATTCCTAAAAATCATTAACAATGCATTTCCATTATACATATTCTATTCAGTAATGCTTGCATTCATTCCTGACCACTGACAATCCCTTTCTTCCTGATTTTCAATGCATTCCTATAGTAAAATCATTAACAATGCATTTCCATTATACATATAATAGCCCTATTCTATCAGTAATGCTTGCATTCATTCCTGACCACTGACAATCCCTTTCTTCCTGATTTTCAATGCATTCCTATAGTAAAATCATTAACAATGCATTTCCATTATACATATAATAGCCTTATTCTATCAGTAATGCTTGCATTCATTCCTGACCACTGACAATCCCTTTCTTCCCGATTTTCAATGCATTCCTATAGTAAAATCATTAACAATGCATTTCCATTATACATATAATAGCCCTATTCTATCAGTAATGCTTGCATTCATTCCTGACCACTGACAATCCCTTTCTTCCTGATTTTCAATGCATTCCTATAGTAAAATCATTTAGCAATGCATTTACATTATACATATAATAGCCCTATTCTATCAGTAATGCTTGCATTCATTCCTGACCACTGACAATCCCTTTCTTCCTGATTTTCAATGCATTCCTATAGTAAAATCATTAACAATGCATTTCCATTATACATATAATAGCCCTATTCTATCAGTAATGCTTGCATTCATTCCTGACCACTGACAATCCCTTTCTTCCTGATTTTCAATGCATTCCTATAGTAAAATCATTAACAATGCATTTCCATTATACATATAATAGCCCTATTCTATCAGTAATGCTTGCATTCATTCCTGACCACTGACAATCCCTTTCTTCCTGATTTTCAATGCATTCCTATAGTAAAATCATTAACAATGCATTTTCCATTATACATATAATAGCCCTATTCTCAGTAATGCTTTACATTCATTCCTGACCACTGACAATCCCTTTCTTCCTGATTTTCAATGCATTCCTATAGTAAAATCATTAACAATGCATTTCCATTATACATATAATAGCCCTATTCTATCAGTAATGCTTGCATTCATTCCTGACCACTGACAATCCCTTTCTTCCTGATTTTCAATGCATTCCTATAGTAAAATCATTAACAATGCATTTCCATTATACATATAATAGCCCTATTCTATCAGTAATGCTTGCATTCATTCCTGACCACTGACAATCCCTTTCTTCCTGATTTTCAATGCATTCCTATAGTAAAATCATTAACAATGCATTTCCATTATACATATAATAGCCCTATTCTATCAGTAATGCTTGCATTCATTCCTGACCACTGACAATCCCTTTCTTCCTGATTTTCAATGCATTCCTATAGTAAAATCATTAACAATGCATTTCCATTATACATATAATAGCCCTATTCTATCAGTAATGCTTGCATTCATTCCTGACCACTGACAATCCCTTTCTTCCTGATTTTCAATGCATTCCTATAGTAAAATCATTAGCAATGCATTTCCATTATACATATAATAGCCCTATTCTATCAGTAATGCTTGCATTCATTCCTGACCACTGACAATCCCTTTCTTCCTGATTTTCAATGCATTCCTATAGTAAAATCATTAACAATGCATTTCCATTATACATATAATAGCCCTATTCTATCAGTAATGCTTTTGCATTCATTCCTGACCACTGACAATCCCTTTTCTTCCTGATTTTCAATGCATTCCTATAGTAAAATCATTAACAATGCATTTCCATTATACATATAATAGCCCTATTCTATCAGTAATGCTTGCATTCATTCCTGACCACTGACAATCCCTTTCTTCCTGATTTTCAATGCATTCCTATAGTAAAATCATTAACAATGCATTTCCATTATACATATAATAGCCCTATTCTATCAGTAATGCTTGCATTCATTCCTGACCACTGACAATCCCTTTCTTCCTGATTTTCAATGCATTCCTATAGTAAAATCATTAGCAATGCATTTCCATTATACATATAATAGCCCTATTCTATCAGTAATGCTTGCATTCATTCCTGACCACTGACAATCCCTTTCTTCCTGATTTTCAATGCATTCCTATAGTAAAATCATTAACAATGCATTTCCATTATACATATAATAGCCCTATTCTATCAGTAATGCTTGCATTCATTCCTGACCACTGACAATCCCTTTCTTCCTGATTTTCAATGCATTCCTATAGTAAAATCATTAACAATGCATTTCCATTATACATATAATAGCCCTATTCTATCAGTAATGCTTGCATTCATTCCTGACCACTGACAATCCCTTTCTTCCTGATTTTCAATGCATTCCTATAGTAAAATCATTAGCAATGCATTTCCATTATACATATAATAGCCCTATTCTATCAGTAATGCTTGCATTCATTCCTGACCACTGACAATCCCTTTCTTCCTGATTTTCAATGCATTCCTATAGTAAAATCATTAGCAATGCATTTCCATTATACATATAATAGCCCTATTCTATCAGTAATGCTTGCATTCATTCCTGACCACTGACAATCCCTTTTTTCCTGATTTTCAATGCATTCCTATAGTAAAATCATTAGCAATGCATTTCCATTATACATATAATAGCCCTATTCTATCAGTAATGCTTGCATTCATTCCTGACCACTGACAATCCCTTTTCTTCCTGATTTTCAATGCCCATTTGCATTTCCTTATTTTAATAACCCTATTCTATCAGTAATGCTTGCAACCACTGACAATCCCTTTCTTCCTATTTTAAAATCATTAGCAATGCATTTCCATTATACATATAATAGCCCTATTCTATCAGTAATGCTTGCATTCATTCCTGACCACTGACAATCCCTTTCTTCCTGATTTTCAATGCATTCCTATAGTAAAATCATTAGCAATGCATTTCCATTATACATATAATAGCCCTATTCTATCAGTAATGCTTGCATTCATTCCTGACCACTGACAATCCCTTTCTTCATGATTTTCAATGCATTCCTATAGTAAAATCATTAACAATGCATTTCCATTATACATATAATAGCCCTATTCTATCAGTAATGCTTGCATTCATTCCTGACCACTGACAATCCCTTTCTTCCTGATTTTCAATGCATTCCTATAGTAAAATTCATTAACAATGCATTTCCATTATACATATAATAGCCCTATTCTATCAGTAATGCTTGCATTCATTCCTGACCACTGACAATCCCTTTCTTCCTGATTTTCAATGCATTCCTATAGTAAAATCATTAGCAATGCATTTCCATTATACATATAATAGCCCTATTCTATCAGTAATGCTTGCATTCATTCCTGACCACTGACAATCCCTTTCTTCCTGATTTTCAATGCATTCCTATAGTAAAATCATTAACAATGCATTTCCATTATACATATAATAACCCTATTCTATCAGTAATGCTTGCATTCATTCCTGACCACTGACAATCCCTTTCTTCCTGATTTTCAATGCATTCCTATAGTAAAATCATTAGCAATGCATTTCCATTATACATATAATAGCCCTATTCTATCAGTAATGCTTGCATTCATTCCTGACCACTGACAATCCCTTTCTTCCTGATTTTCAATGCATTCCTATAGTAAAATCATTAACAATGCATTTCCATTATACATATAATAACACTATTCTATTAGTAATGGTTGCATTCATTCCTGACCACTGACAATCCCTTTCTTCCTGATTTTCAATGCATTCCTATAGTAAAATCATTAACAATGCATTTCCATTATACATATAATAGCCCTATTCTATTAGTAATGGTTGCATTCATTCCTGACCACTGACAATCCCTTTCTTCCTGATTTCCAATGCATTCCTATAGTAAAATCATTAACAATGCATTTCCATTATACATATAATAACACTATTCTATCAGTAATGCTTGCATTCATTCCTGACCACTGACAATCCCTTTCTTCCTGATTATCAATGCATTTTATAGTAAAATCATTATGCATTTCCATTATATAGTAAAATTCTATTAGTAATGCTTGCATTCATTCCTGACCACAGACAATCCCTTTCTTCCTGATTTTTCAATTTTCATTCCTATAGTAAAATCATTAACAATGCATTTCCATTATACATATAATAGCCCTATTCTATCAGTAATGCTTGCATTCATTCCTGACCACTGACAATCCCTTTCTTCCTGATTTTCAATGCATTCCTATAGTAAAATCATTAGCAATGCATTTCCATTATACATATAATAACCCTATTCTATCAGTAATGCTTGCATTCATTCCTGACCACTGACAATCCCTTTCTTCCTGATTTCCAATGCATTCCTATAGTAAAATCATTAACAATGCATTTCCATTATACATATAATAGCCCTATTCTATCAGTAATGCTTGCATTCATTCCTGACCACTGACAATCCCTTTTCTTCCTGATTTTCAATGCATTCCTATAGTAAAATCATTAGCAATGCATTTCCATTATACATATAATAGCCCTATTCTATCAGTAATGCTTGCATTCATTCCTGACCACTGACAATCCCTTTCTTCCTGATTTTCAATGCATTCCTATAGTAAAATCATTAGCAATGCATTTCCATTATACATATAATAGCCCTATTCTATCAGTAATGCTTGCATTCATTCCTGACCACTGACAATCCCTTTCTTCCTGATTTTCAATGCATTCCTATAGTAAAATCATTAACAATGCATTTCCATTATACATATAATAGCCCTATTCTATCAGTAATGCTTGCATTCATTCCTGACCACTGACAATCCCTTTCTTCCTGATTTTCAATGCATTCCTATAGTAAAATCATTAACAATGCATTTCCATTATACATATAATAGCCCTATTCTATCAGTAATGCTTGCATTCATTCCTGACCACTGACAATCCCTTTCTTCCTGATTTTCAATGCATTCCTATAGTAAAATCATTAGCAATGCATTTCCATTATACATATAATAGCCCTATTCTATCAGTAATGCTTGCATTCATTCCTGACCACTGACAATCCCTTTCTTCCTGATTTTCAATGCATTCCTATAGTAAAATCATTAGCAATGCATTTCCATTATACATATAATAGCCCTATTCTATCAGTAATGCTTTGCATTCATTCCTGACCACTGACAATCCCTTTCCACTGATTTTCAATGCATTCCTATAGTAAAATCATTAACTGCATTTCCATTATACATATAAATAGCATATTCTATCAGTAATGCTTGCATTCATTCCTGACCAAAATCCCTTTCTTCCTGATTTTCAATGCATTTCTATAGTAAAATCATTATAATGCATTTCCATTATACATATATATATCTATCAGTAATGCTTGCATTCATCCCAGTCCACTGACAATCCCTTTCTTCCTGATTTTCAATGAATTCCTATAGTAAAATCATTAGCAATGCATTTCCATTATACATATAATAGCCCTATTCTATCAGTAATGCTTGCATTCATTCCTGACCACTGATAATCCCTTTCTTCCTGATTTTCAATGCATTCCTATAGTAAAATCATTAGCAATGCATTTCCATTATACATATAATAGCCCTATTCTATCAGTAATGCTTTCCTTTATCCCAGTCCACTGACAATCCCTTTCTTCCTGATTTCCAATGAATTCCTATAGTAAAATCATTAGCAATGCATTTCCATTATACATATAATAGCCCTATTCTATCAGTAATGCTTGCATTCATTCCTGACCACTGACAATCCCTTTCTTCCTGATTTTCAATGCATTCCTATAGTAAAATCATTAGCAATGCATTTCCATTATACATATAATAGCCCTATTCTATCAGTAATGCTTGCATTCATTCCTGACCACTGACAATCCCTTTCTTCCTGATTTTCAATGCATTCCTATAGTAAAATCATTAACAATGCATTTCCATTATACATATAATAGCCCTATTCTATCAGTAATGCTTGCATTCATTCCTGACCACTGATAATCCCTTTCTTCCTGATTTTCAATGAATTCCTATAGTAAAATCATTAACAATGCATTTCCATTATACATATAATAGCCCTATTCTATCAGTAATGCTTGCATTCATTCCTGACCACTGACAATCCCTTTCTTCCTGATTTTCAATGCATTCCTATAGTAAAATCATTAGCAATGCATTTCCATTATACATATAATAGCCCTATTCTATCAGTAATGCTTGCATTCATTCCTGACCACTGACAATCCCTTTCTTCCTGATTTTCAATGCATTCCTATAGTAAAATCATTAGCAATGCATTTCCATTATACATATAATAGCCCTATTCTATCAGTAATGCTTGCATTCATTCCTGACCACTGACAATCCCTTTCTTCCTGATTTTCAATGCATTCCTATAGTAAAATCATTAGCAATGCATTTCCATTATACATATAATAGCCCTATTCTATCAGTAATGCTTGCATTCATTCCTGACCACTGACAATCCCTTTCTTCCTGATTTTCAATGCATTCCTATAGTAAAATCATTAACAATGCATTTCCATTATACATATAATAGCCCTATTCTATCAGTAATGCTTGCATTCATTCCTGACCACTGACAATCCCTTTCTTCCTGATTTTCAATGCATTCCTATAGTAAAATCATTAGCAATGCATTTCCATTATACATATAATAGCCCTATTCTATCAGTAATGCTTGCATTCATTCCTGACCACTGACAATCCCTTTCTTCCTGATTTTCAATGCATTCCTATAGTAAAATCATTAACAATGCATTTCCATTATACATATAATAGCCCTATTCTATCAGTAATGCTTGCATTCATTCCTGACCACTGACAATCCCTTTCTTCCTGATTTTCAATGCATTCCTATAGTAAAATCATTAGCAATGCATTTCCATTATACATATAATAGCCCTATTCTATCAGTAATGCTTGCATTCATTCCTGACCACTGACAATCCCTTTCTTCCTGATTTTCAATGCATTCCTATAGTAAAATCATTAGCAATGCATTTCCATTATACATATAATAGCCCTATTCTATCAGTAATGCTTGCATTCATTCCTGACCACTGACAATCCCTTTCTTCCTGATTTTCAATGCATTCCTATAGTAAAATCATTAGCAATGCATTTCCATTATACATATAATAGCCCTATTCTATCAGTAATGCTTGCATTCATTCCTGACCACTGACAATCCCTTTCTTCCTGATTTTCAATGCATTCCTATAGTAAAATCATTAGCAATGCATTTCCATTATACATATAATAGCCCTATTCTATCAGTAATGCTTGCATTCATTCCTGACCACTGACAATCCCTTTCTTCCTGATTTTCAATGCATTCCTATAGTAAAATCATTAGCATTATACATATAATAGCTATTCTATCAGTAATGCTTGCATTCATTCCTGACCATACAATCCTTTCTTCCTGATTTTCAATGCATTCCTATAGTAAAATCATTAACAATGCATTTCCATTATACATATAATAGCCCTATTCTATCAGTAATGCTTGCATTCATTCCTGACCACTGACAATCCCTTTCTTCCTGATTTTCAATGCATTCCTATAGTAAAATCGTTAGCAATGCATTTCCATTATACATATAATAGCCCTATTCTATCAGTAATGCTTGCATTCATTCCTGACCACTGACAATCCCTTTCTTCCTGATTTTCAATGCATTCCTATAGTAAAATCATTAGCAATGCATTTCCATTATACATATAATAGCCCTATTCTATCAGTAATGCTTGCATTCATTCCTGACCACTGACAATCCCTTTCTTCCTGATTTTCAATGCATTCCTATAGTAAAATCATTAGCAATGCATTTCCATTATACATATAATAGCCCTATTCTATCAGTAATGCTTGCATTCATTCCTGACCACTGACAATCCCTTTCTTCCTGATTTTCAATTTCCTAGTAAAATCATTAGCAATGACAATGCATTTCCATTATACATATAATAGCCCTATTCTATTTAATGCTTGCATTCATTCCTGACCACTAAAATCCCTTTCTTCCTGATTTTCAATGCATTCCTATAGTAAAAAATCATTAGCAATGCATTTCCATTATACATATAATAGCCCTATTCTATCAGTAATGCTTGCATTCATTCCTGACCACTGACAATCCCTTTCTTCCTGATTTTCAATGCATTCCTATAATAAAAAATCATTAGCAATGCATTTCCATTATACATATAATAGCCCTATTCTATCAGTAATGCTTGCATTCTTTCCTGACCACTGACAATCCCTTTCTTCCTGATTTTCAATGCATTCCTATAGTAAAATCATTAGCAATGCATTTCCATTATATATATAATAGCCCTATTCTATCAGTAATGCTTGCATTCATTCCTGACCACTGACAATCCCTTTCTTCCTGATTTTCAATGCATTCCTATAGTAAAATCATTAGCAATGCATTTCCATTATACATATAATAGCCCTATTCTATCAGTAATGCTTGCATTCATTCCTGACCACTGACAATCCCTTTCTTCCTGATTTTCAATGCATTCCTATAGTAAAATCATTAGCAATGCATTTCCATTATACATATAATAGCCCTATTCTATCAGTAATGCTTGCATTCATTCCTGACCACTGACAATCCCTTTCTTCCTGATTTTCAATGCATTCCTATAGTAAAATCATTAGCAATGCATTTCCATTATACATATAATAACCCTATTCTATCAGTAATGCTTGCATTCATTCCTGACCACTGACAATCCCTTTCTTCCTGATTTTCAATGCATTCCTATAGTAAAATCATTATCAGTAATGCATTTCCATTATACATATAATAGCCCTATTCTATCAGTAATGCTTGCATTCATTCCTGACCACTGACAATCCCTTTCTTCCTGATTTTCAATGCATTCCTATAGTAAAATCATTAACAATGCATTTCCATTATACATATAATAGCCCTATTCTATCAGTAATGCTTGCATTCATTCCTGACCACTGACAATCCCTTTCTTCCTGATTTTCAATGCATTCCTATAGTAAAATCATTAGCAATGCATTTCCATTATACATATAATAGCCCTATTCTATCAGTAATGCTTGCATTCATTCCTGACCACTGACAATCCCTTTCTTCCTGATTTTCAATGCATTCCTATAGTAAAATCATTAGCAATGCATTTCCATTATACATATAATAGCCCTATTCTATCAGTAATGCTTGCATTCATTCCTGACCACTGACAATCCCTTTCTTCCTGATTTTCAATGCATTCCTATAGTAAAATCATTAGCAATGCATTTCCATTATACATATAATAGCCCTATTCTATCAGTAATGCTTGCATTCATTCCTGACCACTGACAATCCCTTTCTTCCTGATTTTCAATGCATTCCTATAGTAAAATCATTAGCAATGCATTTCCATTATACATATAATAGCCCTATTCTATCAGTAATGCTTGCATTCATTCCTGACCACTGACAATCCCTTTCTTCCTGATTTTCAATGCATTCCTATAGTAAAATCATTAGCAATGCATTTCCATTATACATATAATAGCCCTATTCTATCAGTAATGCTTGCATTCATTCCTGACCACTGACAATCCCTTTCTTCCTGATTTTCAATGCATTCCTATAGTAAAATTTAGCAATGCATTTCCATTATAGTAAAATCATTATCAGTAATGCTTGCATTCATTTCCATTATAATCATTTTCATAATAGTAAAATCATTCTATTTCAGTAATATATGCATTATTCCATTCATTCCTGACCACTGACAATCCCTTTCTTCCTGATTTTCAATGCATTCCTATAGTAAAATCATTAGCAATGCATTTCCATTATACATATAATAGCCCTATTCTATCAGTAATGCTTGCATTCATTCCTGACCACTGACAATCCCTTTCTTCCTGATTTTCAATGCATTCCTATAGTAAAATCATTAGCAATGCATTTCCATTATACATATAATAGCCCTATTCTATCAGTAATGCTTGCATTCATTCCTGACCACTGACAATCCCTTTCTTCCTGATTTTCAATGCATTCCTATAGTAAAATCATTAGCAATGCATTTCCATTATACATATAATAGCCCTATTCTATCAGTAATGCTTGCATTCATTCCTGACCACTGACAATCCCTTTCTTCCTGATTTTCAATGCATTCCTATAGTAAAATCATTAGCAATGCATTTCCATTATACATATAATAGCCCTATTCTATCAGTAATGCTTGCATTCATTCCTGACCACTGACAATCCCTTTCTTCCTGATTTTCAATGCATTCCTATAGTAAAATCATTTGAAAATCATTAGCATGCATTTCCATTATACATATAATAGCCCTATTCTATCAGTAATGCTTGCATTCATTCCTGACCACTGACAATCCCTTTCTTCCTGATTTTCAATGCATTCCTATAGTAAAATCATTAGCAATGCATTTCCATTATATAATAATAGCCTATTCTATCAGTAATGCTTGCATTCATTCCTGACCACTGACAATCCCTTTCTTCCTGATTTTCAATGCATTCCTATAGTAAAATCATTAGCAATGCATTTCCATTATACATATAATAGCCCTATTCTATCAGTAATGCTTGCATTCATTCCTGACCACTGACAATCCCTTTCTTCCTGATTTTCAATGCATTCCTATAGTAAAATCATTAGCAATGCATTTCCATTATACATATAATAGCCCTATTCTATCAGTAATGCTTGCATTCATTCCTGACCACTGACAATCCCTTTCTTCCTGATTTTCAATGCATTCCTATAGTAAAATCATTAACAATGCATTTCCATTATACATATAATACCCCTATTCTATCAGTAATGCTTGCATTCATTCCTGACCACTGACAATCCCTTTCTTCCTGATTTTCAATGCATTTTCAATGCATTTCCATTATATAGTAAAATCATTATCAATGCATTTTCCATTTTCATATTCATATAAAATCATTAACAATATTATACCCCTATTCTATTAGCAATGCTTGCATTCATTCCTGACCACTGACAATCCCTTTCTTCCTGATTTTCAATGCATTCCTATAGTAAAATCATTAGCAATGCATTTCCATTATACATATAATAGCCCTATTCTATCAGTAATGCTTGCATTCATTCCTGACCACTGACAATCCCTTTCTTCCTGATTTTCAATGCATTCCTATAGTAAAATCATTAGCAATGCATTTCCATTATACATATAATAGCCCTATTCTATCAGTAATGCTTGCATTCATTCCTGACCACTGACAATCCCTTTCTTCCTGATTTTCAATGCATTCCTATAGTAAAATCATTAGCAATGCATTTCCATTATACATATAATAGCCTATTCTATCAGTAATGCTTGCATTCATTCCTGACCACTGACAATCCCTTTCTTCCTGATTTTCAATGCATTCCTATAGTAAAATCATTAGCAATGCATTTCCATTATACATATAATAGCCCTATTCTATCAGTAATGCTTGCATTCATTCCTGACCACTGACAATCCCTTTCTTCCTGATTTTCAATGCATTCCTATAGTAAAATCATTAGCAATGCATTTCCATTATACATATAATAGCCCTATTCTATCAGTAATGCTTGCATTCATTCCTGACCACTTTCAATCCCTTTCTTCCTTAACATTTTCAATGCATTCCTATAGTAAAATCATTAGCAATGCATTTCCATTATACATATAATAGCCATTATACATATTCTATCAGTAATGCTTGCATTCATTCCTGACCACTGACAATCCCTTTCTTCCTGATTTTCAATGCATTCCTATAGTAAAATCATTAGCAATGCATTTCCATTATACATATAATAGCCCTATTCTATCAGTAATGCTTGCATTCATTCCTGACCACTGACAATCCTTTTCTTCCTGATTTCCAATGCATTCCTATAGTAAAATTTAGCAATGCATTTCCATTATACATATAATAGCCCTATTCTATCAGTAATGCTTGCATTCATTCCTGACCACTGACAATCCCTTTTCCATTTTCAATGCATTCCTATAGTAAAATCATTAGCAATGCATTTCCATTATACATATAATAGCCCTATTCTATCAGTAATGCTTGCATTCATTCCTGACCACTGACAATCCCTTTCTTCCTGATTTTCAATGCATTCCTATAGTAAAATCATTAGCAATGCATTTCCATTATACATATAATAGCCCTATTCTATCAGTAATAATGCTTGCATTCATTCCTGACCACTGACAATCCCTTTCTTCCTGATTTTCAATGCATTCCTATAGTAAAATCATTAGCAATGCATTTCCATTATACATATAATAGCCCTATTCTATCAGTAATGCTTGCATTCATTCCTGACCACTGACAATCCCTTTCTTCCTGATTTTCAATGCATTCCTATAGTAAAATCATTAGCAATGCATTTCCATTATACATATAATAGCCCTATTCTATCAGTAATGCTTGCATTCATTCCTGACCACTGACAATCCCTTTCTTCCTGATTTTCAATGCATTCCTATAGTAAAATCATTAGCAATGCATTTCCATTATACATATAATAGCCCTATTCTATCAGTAATGCTTGCATTCATTCCTGACCACTGACAATCCCTTTCTTCCTGATTTTCAATGCATTCCTATAGTAAAATCATTAGCAATGCATTTCCATTATACATATAATAGCCCTATTCTATCAGTAATGCTTGCATTCATTCCTGACCACTGACAATCCCTTTCTTCCTGATTTTCAATGCATTCCTATAGTAAAATCATTAGCAATGCATTTCCATTATACATATAATAGCCCTATTCTATCAGTAATGCTTGCATTCATTCCTGACCACTGACAATCCCTTTCTTCCTGATTTTCAATGCATTCCTATAGTAAAATCATTAACAATGCATTTCCATTATACATATAATAGCCCTATTCTATCAGTAATGCTTGCATTCATTCCTGACCACTGACAATCCCTTTCTTCCTGATTTTCAATGCATTCCTATAGTAAAATCATTAGCAATGCATTTCCATTATACATATAATAGCCCTATTCTATCAGTAATGCTTGCATTCATTCCTGACCACTGACAATCCCTTTCTTCCTGATTTTCAATGCATTCCTATAGTAAAATCATTAGCAATGCATTTCCATTATACATATAATAGCCTATTCTATATCAATAATGCTTGCATTCATTCCTGACCACTGACAATCCCTTTCTTCCTGATTTTCAATGCATTCCTATAGTAAAATCATTAGCAATGCATTTCCATTATACATATAATAGCCCTATTCTATCAGTAATGCTTGCATTCATTCCTGACCACTGACAATCCCTTTCTTCCTGATTTTCAATGCATTCCTATAGTAAAATCATTAGCAATGCATTTCCATTATACATATAATAGCCCTATTCTATCAGTAATGCTTGCATTCATTCCTGACCACTGACAATCCCTTTCTTCCTGATTTTCAATGCATTCCTATAGTAAAATCATTAGCAATGCATTTCCATTATACATATAATAGCCCTATTCTATCAGTAATGCTTGCATTCATTCCTGACCACTGACAATCCCTTTCTTCCTGATTTTCAATGCATTCCTATAGTAAAATCATTAACAATGCATTTCCATTATACATATAATAGCCCTATTCTATCAGTAATGCTTGCATTCATTCCTGACCACTGACAATCCCTTTCTTCCTGATTTTCAATGCATTCCTATAGTAAAATCATTAACAATGCATTTCCATTATACATATAATAGCCCTATTCTATCAGTAATGCTTGCATTCATTCCTGACCACTGACAATCCCTTTCTTCCTGATTTTCAATGCATTCCTATAGTAAAATCATTAGCAATGCATTTCCATTATACATATAATAGCCCTATTCTATCAGTAATGCTTGCATTCATTCCTGACCACTGACAATCCCTTTCTTCCTGATTTTCAATGCATTCCTATAGTAAAATCATTAGCAATGCATTTCCATTATACATATAATAGCCCTATTCTATCAGTAATGCTTGCATTCATTCCTGACCACTGACAATCCCTTTCTTCCTGATTTTCAATGCATTCCTATAGTAAAATCATTAACAATGCATTTCCATTATACATATAATAGCCCTATTCTATCAGTAATGCTTGCATTCATTCCTGACCACTGACAATCCCTTTCTTCCTGATTTTCAATGCATTCCTATAGTAAAATCATTAGCAATGCATTTCCATTATACATATAATAGCCCTATTCTATCAGTAATGCTTGCATTCATTCCTGACCACTGACAATCCCTTTCTTCCTGATTTTCAATGCATTCCTATAGTAAAATCATTAACAATGCATTTCCATTATACATATAATAGCCCTATTCTATCAGTAATGCTTGCATTCATTCCTGACCACTGACAATCCCTTTCTTCCTGATTTTCAATGCATTCCTATAGTAAAATCATTAGCAATGCATTTCCATTATACATATAATAGCCCTATTCTATCAGTAATGCTTGCATTCATTCCTGACCACTGACAATCCCTTTCTTCCTGATTTTCAATGCATTCCTATAGTAAAATCATTAGCAATGCATTTCCATTATACATATAATAGCCCTATTCTATCAGTAATGCTTGCATTCATTCCTGACCACTGACAATCCCTTTCTTCCTGATTTTCAATGCATTCCTATAGTAAAATCATTAACAATGCATTTCCATTATACATATAATAGCCCTATTCTATCAGTAATGCTTGCATTCATTCCTGACCACTGACAATCCCTTTCTTCCTGATTTTCAATGCATTCCTATAGTAAAATCATTAGCAATGCATTTCCATTATACATATAATAGCCCTATTCTATCAGTAATGCTTGCATTCATTCCTGACCACTGACAATCCCTTTCTTCCTGATTTTCAATGCATTCCTATATAAAAAAATCATTAGCAATGCATTTCCATTATATCATATAATACCACTGACAATCCTATTCTATCAGTAATGCTTCTTATTAATTCATTCCTGACCACTGACAATCCCTTTCTTCCTGATTTTCAATGCATTCCTATAGTAAAATCATTAGCAATGCATTTCCATTATACATATAATAGCCCTATTCTATCAGTAATGCTTGCATTCATTCCTGACCACTGACAATCCCTTTCTTCCTGATTTTCAATGCATTCCTATAGTAAAATCATTAACAATGCATTTCCATTATACATATAATAGCCCTATTCTATCAGTAATGCTTGCATTCATTCCTGACCACTGACAATCCCTTTCTTCCTGATTTTCAATGCATTCCTATAGTAAAATCATTAGCAATGCATTTCCATTATACATATAATAGCCCTATTCTATCAGTAATGCTTGCATTCATTCCTGACCACTGACAATCCCTTTCTTCCTGATTTTCAATGCATTCCTATAGTAAAATCATTAGCAATGCATTTCCATTATACATATAATAGCCCTATTCTATCAGTAATGCTTGCATTCATTCCTGACCACTGACAATCCCTTTCTTCCTGATTTTCAATGCATTCCTATAGTAAAATCATTAGCAATGCATTTCCATTATACATATAATAGCCCTATTCTATCAGTAATGCTTGCATTCATTCCCTGACCACTGACAATCCCTTTCTTCCTGATTTTCA
The DNA here is from genome assembly GCA_903632075.3 of Acanthosepion pharaonis. Lineage (NCBI taxonomy): Eukaryota > Metazoa > Mollusca > Cephalopoda > Sepiida > Sepiidae > Acanthosepion > Acanthosepion pharaonis. Next base: position 57,266 of record CAHIKZ030002428.1, on the reverse strand, counting down.
ATGCATTCCTATAGTAAAATCATTAGCAATGCATTTCCATTATACATATAATAGCCCTATTCTATCAGTAATGCTTGCATTCATTCCTGACCACTGACAATCCCTTTCTTCCTTTTTCTGCATTTAGTAAAATCATTAATGCATTTCCATTATACATATAATAACCCTATTCTATCAGTAAAATTCATTCCTGACCACTGACAATGCAATGCATTCCTATAGTAAAATCATTATAATGCATTTCCATTATACATATAATTCTATCAGTAATGCTTGCATTCATTCCTGACCACTGACAATCCCTTTCTTCCTGATTTTCAATGCATTCCTATAGTAAAATCATTAGCAATGCATTTCCATTATACATATAATAGCCCTATTCTATCAGTAATGCTTGCATTCATTCCTGACCACTGACAATCCCTTTCTTCCTGATTTTCAATGCATTCCTATAGTAAAATCATTAGCAATGCATTTCCATTATACATATAATAACCCTATTCTATCAGTAATGCTTGCATTCATTCCTGACCACTGACAATCCCTTTCTTCCTGATTTTCAATGCATTCCTATAGTAAAATCATTAGCAATGCATTTCCATTATACATAATAGCCCTATTCTATCAGTAATGCTTGCATTCATTCCTGACCACTGACAATCCCTTTTTCTTCCTGATTTTCAATGCATTCCTATAGTAAAATCATTAGCAATGCATTTTTCCATTATACATATAATAGCCCTATTCTATCAGTAATGCTTGCATTCATTCCTGACCACTGACAATCCCTTTCTTCCTGATTTTCAATGCATTCCTATAGTAAAATCATTAACAATGCATTTCCATTATACATATAATAGCCCTATTCTATCAGTAATGCTTGCATTCATTCCTGACCACTGACAATCCCTTTCTTCCTGATTTTCAAATGCATTCCTATAGTAAAATCATTAACAATGCATTTCCATTATACATATAATAGCCCTATTCTATCAGTAATGCTTGCATTCATTCCTGACCACTGACAATCCCTTTCTTTCTGATTTTCAATGCATTCCTATAGTAAAATCATTAGCAATGCATTTCCATTATACATATAATAGTCCTATTCTATCAGTAATGCTTGCATTCATTCCTGACCACTGACAATCCCTTTCTTCCTGATTTTCAATGCATCCCTATAGTAAAATCATTAACAATGCATTTCCATTATACATATAATAGCCCTATTCTATCCGTAATGCTTGCATTCATTCCTGACCACTGACAATCCCTTTTCCTGATTTTCAATGCATTCCTATAGTAAAATCATTAACAATGCATTTCCATTATACATATAATAGCCCTATTCTATCAGTAATGCTTGCATTCATTCCTGACCACTGACAATCCCTTTCTTCCTGATTTTCAATGCATTCCTATAGTAAAATCATTAGCAATGCATTTCCATTATACATATAATAGCCCTATTCTATCAGTAATGCTTGCATTCATTCCTGACCACTGACAATCCCTTTCTTCCTGATTTTCAATGCATTCCTATAGTAAAATCATTAGCAATGCATTTCCATTATACATATAATAGCCCTATTCTATCAGTAATGCTTGCATTCATTCCTGACCACTGACAATCCCTTTCTTCCTGATTTTCAATGCATTCCTATAGTAAAATCATTAGCAATGCATTTCCATTATACATATAATAGCCCTATTCTATCAGTAATGCTTGCATTCATTCCTGACCACTGACAATCCCTTTCTTCCTGATTTTCAATGCATTCCTATAGTAAAATCATTAACAATGCATTTCCATTATACATATAATAGCCCTATTCTATCAGTAATGCTTGCATTCATTCCTGACCACTGACAATCCCTTTCTTCCTGATTTTCAATGCATTCCTATAGTAAAATCATTAGCAATGCATTTCCATTATACATATAATAGCCCTATTCTATCAGTAATGCTTGCATTCATTCCTGACCACTGACAATCCCTTTCTTCCTGATTTTCAATGCATTCCTATAGTAAAATCATTAGCAATGCATTTCCATTATACATATAATAGCCCTATTCTATCAGTAATGCTTGCATTCATTCCTGACCACTGACAATCCCTTTCTTCCTGATTTTCAATGCATTCCTATAGTAAAATCATTAACAATGCATTTCCATTATACATATAATAGCCCTATTCTATCAGTAATGCTTGCATTCATTCCTGACCACTGACAATCCCTTTCTTCCTGATTTTCAATGCATTCCTATAGTAAAAAATCATTAGCAATGCATTTCCATTATACATATAATAGCCCTATTCTATCAGTAATGCTTGCATTCATTCCTGACCACTGACAATCCCTTTCTTTTCCTGATTTTCAATGCATTCCTATAGTAAAATCATTAACAATGCATTTCCATTATACATATAATAGCCCTATTCTATCAGTAATGCTTGCATTCATTCCTGACCACTGACAATCCCTTTTCTTCCTGATTTTCAATGCATTCCTATAGTAAAATCATTAACAATGCATTTCCATTATACATATAATAGCCCTATTCTATCAGTAATGCTTGCATTCATTCCTGACCACTGACAATCCCTTTCTTTCTGATTTTCAATGCATTCCTATAGTAAAATCATTAACAATGCATTTCCATTATACATATAATAGCCCTATTCTATCAGTAATGCTTGCATTCATTCCCACTGAGGAACTGACAATCACTGACAATCCCTTTCTTCCTGATTTTCAATTCATTCCTATAGTAAAATCATTAGCAATGCATTTCCATTATACATATAATAGCCCTATTCTATCAGTAATGCTTGCATTCATTCCTGACCACTGACAATCCCTTTCTTCCTGATTTTCAATGCATTCCTATAGTAAAATCATTAGCAATGCATTTCCATTATACATATAATAGCCCTATTCTATCAGTAATGCTTGCATTCATTCCTGACCACTGACAATCCCTTTCTTCCTGATTTTCAATGCATTCCTATAGTAAAATCATTAGCAATGCATTTCCATTATACATATAATAGCCCTATTCTATCAGTAATGCTTGCATTCATTCCTGACCACTGACAATCCCTTTCTTCCTGATTTTCAATGCATTCCTATAGTAAAATCATTAGCAATGCATTTCCATTATACATATAATAGCCCTATTCTATCAGTAATGCTTGCATTCATTCCTGACCACTGACAATCCCTTTCTTCCTGATTTTCAATGCATTCCTATAGTAAAATCATTAGCAATGCATTTCCATTATACATATAATAGCCCTATTCTATCAGTAATGCTTGCATTCATTCCTGACCACTGACAATCCCTTTCTTCCTGATTTTCAATGCATTCCTATAGTAAAATCATTAACAATGCATTTCCATTATACATATAATAGCCCTATTCTATCAGTAATGCTTGCATTCATTCCTGACCACTGACAATCCCTTTCTTCCTGATTTTCAATGCATTCCTATAGTAAAATCATTAACAATGCATTTCCATTATACATATAATAGCCCTATTCTATCAGTAATGCTTGCATTCATTCCTGACCACTGACAATCCCTTTCTTCCTGATTTTCAATGCATTCCTATAGTAAAATCATTAACAATGCATTTCCATTATACATATAATAGCCCTATTCTATCAGTAATGCTTTATACATTCATTCCTGACCACTGACAATCCCTTTCTTCCTGATTTTCAATGCATTCCTATAGTAAAATCATTAGCAATGCATTTCCATTATACATATAATAGCCCTATTCTATCAGTAATGCTTGCATTCATTCCTGACCACTGACAATCCCTTTCTTCCTGATTTTCAATGCATTCCTATAGTAAAATCATTAGCAATGCATTTCCATTATACATATAATAGCCCTATTCTATCAGTAATGCTTGCATTCATTCCTGACCACTGACAATCCCTTTCTTCCTGATTTTCAATGCATTCCTATAGTAAAATCATTAACAATGCATTTCCATTATACATATAATAGCCCTATTCTATCAGTAATGCTTGCATTCATTCCTGACCACTGACAATCCCTTTCTTCCTGATTTTCAATGCATTCCTATAGTAAAATCATTAGCAATGCATTTCCATTATACATATAATAGCCCTATTCTATCAGTAATGCTTGCATTCATTCCTGACCACTGACAATCCCTTTCTTCCTGATTTTCAATGCATTCTATAGTAAAATCATTAACAATGCATTTCCATTATACATATAATAGCCTATTCTATCAGTAATGCTTGCATTCATTCCTGACCACTGACAATCCCTTTCTTCCTGATTTTCAATGCATTCCTATAGTAAAATCATTAGCAATGCATTTCCATTATACATATAATAGCCCTATTCTATCAGTAATGCTTGCATTCATTCCTGACCACTGACAATCCCTTTCTTCCTGATTTTCAATGCATTCCTATAGTAAAATCATTAACAATGCATTTCCATTATACATATAATAGCCCTATTCTATCAGTAATGCTTGCATTCATTCCTGACCACTGACAATCCCTTTCTTCCTGATTTTCAATGCATTCCTATAGTAAAATCATTAACAATGCATTTCCATTATACATATAATAGCCCTATTCTATCAGTAATGCTTGCATTCATTCCTGACCACTGACAATCCCTTTCTTCCTGATTTTCAATGCATTCCTATAGTAAAATCATTAACAATGCATTTCCATTATACATATAATAGCCCTATTCTATCAGTAATGCTTGCATTCATTCCTGACCACTGACAATCCCTTTCTTCCTGATTTTCAATGCATTCCTATAGTAAAATCATTAACAATGCATTTCCATTATACATATAATAGCCCTATTCTATCAGTAATGCTTGCATTCATTCCTGACCACTGACAATCCCTTTCTTCCTGATTTTCAATGCATTCCTATAGTAAAATCATTAACAATGCATTTCCATTATACATATAATAGCCCTATTCTATCAGTAATGCTTGCATTCATTCCTGACCACTGACAATCCCTTTCTTCCTGATTTTCAATGCATTCCTATAGTAAAATCATTAGCAATGCATTTCCATTATACATATAATAGCCCTATTCTATCAGTAATGCTTGCATTCATTCCTGACAACTGACAATCCCTTTCTTCCTGATTTTCAATGCATTCCTATAGTAAAATCATTAGCAATGCATTTCCATTATACATATAATAGCCCTATTCTATCAGTAATGCTTTCATTCATTCCTGACCACTGACAATCCCTTTCTTCCTGACTTTCAATGAATTCCTATATTCAATCATTAGCAATGCATTTCCATTATACATATAATAGCCATATTCTATCAGTAACGCTTGCCTTCATTCCTGACCACTGATAATCCCTTTTTTCCTGATTTTCAATGAATTCCTATAGTAAAATCATTAACAATGCATTTCCATTATACATATAATAGCCCTATTCTATCAGTAATGCTTGCATTCATTCCTGACCACTGATAATCCCTTTCTTCCTGATTTTCAATGCATTCCTATAGTAAAATCATTAGCAATGCATTTCCATTATACATATAATAGCCCTATTCTATCAGTAATGCTTGCATTCATTCCTGACCACTGACAATCCCTTTCTTCCTGATTTTCAATGCATTCCTATAGTAAAATCATTAACAATGCATTTCCATTATACATATAATAGCCCTATTCTATCAGTAATGCTTGCATTCATTCCTGACCACTGACAATCCCTTTTCTTCCTGATTTTCAATGCATTCCTATAGTAAAATCATTAACAATGCATTTCCATTATACATATAATAGCCCTATTCTATCAGTAATGCTTGCATTCATTCCTGACCACTGACAATCCCTTTCTTCCTGATTTTCAATGCATTCCTATAGTAAAATCATTAACAATGCATTTCCATTATACATATAATAGCCCTATTCTATCAGTAATGCTTGCATTCATTCCTGACCACTGACAATCCCTTTCTTCCTGATTTTCAATGCATTCCTATAGTAAAATCATTAGCAATGCATTTCCATTATACATATAATAGCCTATTCTATCAGTAATGCTTGCATTCATTCCTGACCACTGACAATCCCTTTCTTCCTGATTTTCAATGCATTCCTATAGTAAAATCATTAGCAATGCATTTCCATTATACATATAATAGCCCTATTCTATCAGTAATGCTTGCATTCATTCCTGACCACTGACAATCCCTTTCTTCCTGATTTTCAATGCATTCCTATAGTAAAATCATTAACAATGCATTTCCATTATACATATAATAGCCCTATTCTATCAGTAATGCTTGCATTCATTCCTGACCACTGACAATCCCTTTCTTCCTGATTTTCAATGCATTCCTATAGTAAAATCATTAACAATGCATTTCCATTATACATATAATAGCCCTATTCTATCAGTAATGCTTGCATTCATTCCTGACCACTGACAATCCCTTTCTTCCTGATTTTCAATGCATTCCTATAGTAAAATCATTAGCAATGCATTTCCATTATACATATAATAGCCCTATTCTATCAGTAATGCTTGCATTCATTCCTGACCACTGACAATCCCTTTCTTCCTGATTTTCAATGCATTCCTATAGTAAAATCATTAACAATGCATTTCCATTATACATATAATAACCCTATTCTATCAGTAATGCTTGCATTCATTCCTGACCACTGACAATCCCTTTCTTCCTGATTTTCAATGCATTCCTATAGTAAAATCATTAACAATGCATTTCCATTATACATATAATAGCCCTATTCTATCAGTAATGCTTGCATTCATTCCTGACCACTGACAATCCCTTTCTTCCTGATTTCCAATGCATTCCTATAGTAAAATCATTAGCAATGCATTTCCATTATACATATAATAGCCCTATTCTATCAGTAATTGCTTGACCATTCATTCCTTCCTGACCACTGAATCAATCCCTTTCTTTCTATCAGATTTTTCAATGACATTCCTATAGTAAAAAATCATTAACAATGCATTTCCATTATACATATAATAGCCCTATTCTATCAGTAATGCTTGCATTCATTCCTGACCACTGACAATCCCTTTTTCTTCCTGATTTTCAATGCATTCCTATATAGTAAAATCATTAGCAATGCATTTCCATTATACATATAATAGCCCTATTCTATCAGTAATGCTTGCATTCATTCCTGACCACTGACAATCCCTTTCTTCCTGATTTTCAATGCATTCCTATAGTAAAATCATTAACAATGCATTTCCATTATACATATAATAGCCCTATTCTATCAGTAATGCTTGCATTCATTCCTGACCACTGACAATCCCTTTCTTCCTGATTTTCAATGCATTCCTATAGTAAAATCATTAGCAATGCATTTCCATTATACATATAATAGCCCTATTCTATCAGTAATGCTTGCATTCATTCCTGACCACTGACAATCCCTTTCTTCCTGATTTTCAATGCATTCCTATAGTAAAATCATTAGCAATGCATTTCCATTATACATATAATAGCCCTATTCTATCAGTAATGCTTGCATTCATTCCTGACCACTGACAATCCCTTTCTTCCTGATTTTCAATGCATTCCTATAGTAAAATCATTAGCAATGCATTTCCATTATACATATAATAGCCCTATTCTATCAGTAATGCTTGCATTCATTCCTGACCACTGACAATCCCTTTCTTCCTGATTTTCAATGCATTCCTATAGTAAAATCATTAACAATGCATTTCCATTATACATATAATAACCCTATTCTATCAGTAATGCTTGCATTCATTCCTGACCACTGACAATCCCTTTCTTCCTGATTTTCAATGCATTCCTATAGTAAAATCATTAGCAATGCATTTCCATTATACATATAATAGCCCTATTCTATCAGTAATGCTTGCATTCATTCCTGACCACTGACAATCCCTTTCTTCCTGATTTTCAATGCATTCCTATAGTAAAATCATTAACAATGCATTTCCATTATACATATAATAGCCCTATTCTATCAGTAATGCTTGCATTCATTCCCTGACCACTGACAATCCCTTTTAGTTCCTGATTTTTAATGCATTCCTATAGTAAAATCATTAGCAATGCATTTAAAATCATTAGCTATTATACATAATAACCCTATTCTATCAGTAATGCTTGCATTCATTCCTGACCACTGACAATCCCTTTCTTCCTGATTTTCAATGCATTCCTATAGTAAAATCATTAGCAATGCATTTCCATTATACATATAATAGCCCTATTCTATCAGTAATTCTGCATTCATTCCTGACCACTGACAATCCTTTTCTTCCTGATTTTCAATGCATTCCTATAGTAAAATCATTAACAATGCATTTCCATTATACATATAATAGCCCTATTCTATCAGTAATGCTTTGCATTCATTCCTGACCACTGACAATCCCTTTCTTCCTGATTTTCAATGCATTCCTATAGTAAAATCATTAGCAATGCATTTCCATTATACATATAATAGCCCTATTCTATCAGTAATGCTTGCATTCATTCCTGACCACTGACAATCCCTTTCTTCCTGATTTTCAATGCATTCCTATAGCAAAATCATCAGCAATGAATTTACATTATACATATACTAGCCCTATTCTATCATTAATTCTTGCCTTCATTCCTGACCATTGAAAATCCCTATCTTCCTCATTTTCAATGCATTCCTATAGTAAAATAATTAGCAATGCATTTCCATTATACATATAATAGCCCTATTCTATCAGTAATGCTTGCCTTTCTTTCCTGACCACTGAAAATCCCTTCCTTCCTGATTTTCAATGAATTCCTATAGTAAAATCATTAGCAATGCATTTCCATTATACATATAATAGCCCTATTCTATCAGTAATGCTTGCATTCATTCCTGACCACTGACAATCCCTTTCTTCCTGATTTTCAATGCATTCCTATAGTAAAATCATTAACAATGCATTTCCATTATACATATAATAGCCCTATTCTATCAGTAATGCTTGCATTCATTCCTGACCACTGACAATCCCTTTCTTCCTGATTTTCAATGCATTCCTATAGTAAAATCATTAACAATGCATTTCCATTATACATATAATAGTAATGCCTATTCTATCAGACAATAATGCTTAGTAAAATCATTCATTTCCATTACCACATTCCTGACCAATCCCCTTTCTTCCTGATTTTCAATGCATTCCTATAGTAAAATCATTAACAATGCATTTCCATTATACATATATTCTATCAGTAATGCTTGCATTCATTCCCCACTGACATTCTTTCTTCCTGATTTTCAATGCATTCCTATAGTAAAATCATTAACAATGCATTTCCATTACCACATATAATAGCCCTATTCTATCAGTAATGCTTGCATTCATTTTCCTGACCACTGACAATCCCTTTCTTCCTATTTTAAAATTCCTATAGTAAAATGCATTTCCAATGCATTTCCATATAATAGCCCTATTCTATCAGTAATGCTTGCATTCATTCCTGACCACTGACAATCCCTTTCTTCCTGATTTTCAATGCATTCCTATAGTAAAATCATTAACAATGCATTTCCATTATACATATAATAGCCCTATTCTATCAGTAATGCTTGCATTCATTCCTGACCACTGACAATCCCTTTCTTCCTGATTTTCAATGCATTCCTATAGTAAAATCATTAACAATGCATTTCCATTATACATATAATAGCCCTATTCTATCAGTAATGCTTGCATTCATTCCTGACCACTGACAATCCCTTTCTTCCTGATTTTCAATGCATTCCTATAGTAAAATCATTAGCAATGCATTTCCATTATACATATAATAGCCCTATTCTATCAGTAATGCTTGCATTCATTCCTGACCACTGACAATCCCTTTCTTCCTGATTTTCAATGCATTCCTATAGTAAAATCATTAACAATGCATTTCCATTATACATATAATAGCCCTATTCTATCAGTAATGCTTGCATTCATTCCTGACCACTGACAATCCCTTTCTTCCTGATTTTCAATGCATTCCTATAGTAAAATCATTAACAATGCATTTCCATTATACATATAATAGCCCTATTCTATCAGTAATGCTTGCATTCATTCCTGACCACTGACAATCCCTTTCTTCCTGATTTTCAATGCATTCCTATAGTAAAATCATTAATTTTCAATGCATTTCCATTATACATATAATAGCCCTATTCTATCAGTAATGCTTGCATTCATTTCATTCCTGACCACTGACAATCCCTTTCTTCCTGATTTTCAATGCATTCCTATAGTAAAATCATTAACAATGCATTTCCATTATACATATAATAGCCCTATTCTATCAGTAATGCTTGCATTCATTCCTGACCACTGACAATCCCTTTCTTCCTGATTTTCAATGCATTCCTATAGTAAAATCATTAGCAATGCATTTCCATTATACATATAATAGCCCTATTCTATCAGTAATGCTTGCATTCATTCCTGACCACTGACAATCCCTTTCTTCCTGATTTTCAATGCATTCCTATAGTAAAATCATTAACAATGCATTTCCATTATACATATAATAGCCCTATTCTATCAGTAATGCTTGCATTCATTCCTGACCACTGACAATCCCTTTCTTCCTGATTTTCAATGCATTCCTATAGTAAAATCATTAACAATGCATTTCCATTATACATATAATAGCCCTATTCTATCAGTAATGCTTGCATTCATTCCTGACCACTGACAATCCCTTTCTTCCTGATTTTCAATGCATTCCTATAGTAAAATCATTAGCAATGCATTTCCATTATACATATAATAGCCCTATTCTATCAGTAATGCTTGCATTCATTCCTGACCACTGACAATCCCTTTCTTCCTGATTTTCAATGCATTCCTATAGTAAAATCATTAACAATGCATTTCCATTATACATATAATAGCCCTATTCTATCAGTAATGCTTGCATTCATTCCTGACCACTGACAATCCCTTTCTTCCTGATTTTCAATGCATTCCTATAGTAAAATCATTAACAATGCATTTCCATTATACATATAATAGCCCTATTCTATCAGTAATGCTTGCATTCATTCCTGACCACTGACAATCCCTTTCTTCCTGATTTTCAATGCATTCCTATAGTAAAATCATTAACAATGCATTTCCATTATACATATAATAGCCCTATTCTATCAGTAATGCTTGCATTCATTCCTGACCACTGACAATCCCTTTCTTCCTGATTTTCAATGCATTCCTATAGTAAAATCATTAGCAATGCATTTCCATTATACATATAATAGCCCTATTCTATCAGTAATGCTTGCATTCATTCCTGACCACTGACAATCCCTTTCTTCCTGATTTTCAATGCATTCCTATAGTAAAATCATTAACAATGCATTTCCATTATACATATAATAGCCTATTCTATCAGTAATGCTTGCATTCATTCCCTACCACTGACAATTAATCCTTTCTTCCTGATTTTCAATGCATTCCTATAGTAAAATCATTAACAATGCATTTCCATTATACATATAATAGCCCTATTCTATCAGTAATGCTTGCATTCATTCCTGACCACTGACAATCCCTTTCTTCCTGATTTTCAATGCATTCCTATAGTAAAATCATTAACAATGCATTTCCATTATACATATAATAGCCCTATTCTATCAGTAATGCTTGCATTCATTCCTGACCACTGACAATCCCTTTCTTCCTGATTTTCAATGCATTCCTATAGTAAAATCATTAACAATGCATTTCCATTATACATATAATAGCCCTATTCTATCAGTAATGCTTGCATTCATTCCTGACCACTGACAATCCCTTTCTTCCTGATTTTCAATGCATTCCTATAGTAAAATCATTAGCAATGCATTTCCATTATACATATAATAGCCCTATTCTATCAGTAATGCTTGCATTCATTCCTGACCACTGACAATCCCTTTCTTCCTGATTTTCAATGCATTCCTATAGTAAAATCATTAACAATGCATTTCCATTATACATATAATAGCCCTATTCTATCAGTAATGCTTGCATTCATTCCTGACCACTGACAATCCCTTTCTTCCTGATTTTCAATGCATTCCTATAGTAAAATCATTAACAATGCATTTCCATTATATCATATAATTCATTCCTGACCACTGATTCTTCCTGATCAGTATAGTAAAATCATTAACAATGCATTTCCATTATACATATATTCTATAGCCTGAATGCCACTGACAATCCCTTTCTTCCTGATTTTCAATGAATTCCTATAGTAAAATCATTAACAATGCATTTCCATTATACATATAATAGCCCTATTCTATCAGTAATGCTTGCATTCATTCCTGACCACTGACAATCCCTTTCTTCCTGATTTTCAATGCATTCCTATAGTAAAATCATTAACAATGCATTTCCATTATACATATAATAGCCCTATTCTATCAGTAATGCTTGCATTCATTCCTGACCACTGACAATCCCTTTTCTTCCTGATTTTCAATGCATTCCTATAGTAAAATCATTAACAATGCATTTCCATTATACATATAATAGCCCTATTCTATCAGTAATGCTTGCATTCATTCCTGACCACTGACAATCCCTTTCTTCCTGATTTTCAATGCATTCCTATAGTAAAATCATTAACAATGCATTTCCATTATACATATAATAGCCCTATTCTATCAGTAATGCTTTGCATTCATTCCTGACCACTGACAATCCCTTTCTTCCTGATTTTCAATGCATTCCTATAGTAAAATCATTAACAATGCATTTCCATTATACATATAATAGCCCTATTCTATCAGTAATGCTTGCATTCATTCCTGACCACTGACAATCCCTTTCTTCCTGATTTTCAATGCATTCCTATAGTAAAATCATTAACAATGCATTTCCATTATACATATAATAGCCCTATTCTATCAGTAATGCTTGCATTCATTCCTGACCACTGACAATCCCCTGATTTCTTCCTGATTTTCAATGCATTTATTCCTATAGTAAAATCATTAACAATGCATTTCCATTATGACATATACAATAGCTTCCTGATTTTCAATGAATTCCTATTCTATCAGTATTCTATCAGTAATGCTTGCATTCATTCCTGACCACTGACAATCCCTTTCTTCCTGATTTTCAATGCATTCCTATAGTAAAATCATTAACAATGCATTTCCATTATACATATAATAGCCCTATTCTATCAGTAATGCTTGCATTCATTCCTGACCACTGACAATCCCTTTCTTCCTGATTTTCAATGCATTCCTATAGTAAAATCATTAACAATGCATTTCCATTATACATATAATAGCCCTATTCTATCAGTAATGCTTTCATTCATTCCTGACCACTGACAATCCCTTTCTTCCTGATTTTCAATGCATTCCTATAGTAAAATCATTAACAATGCATTTCCATTATACATATAATAGCCCTATTCTATCAGTAATGCTTGCATTCATTCCTGACCACTGACAATCCCTTTTCTTTTTCTGATTTTCAATGCATTTCCCTATAGTAAAATCATTATTCCTGACCAATGCATTTCCATTATACATATAATATAATAGCCCTATTCTATCAGTAATGCTTGCATTCATTCCTGACCACTGACAATCCCTTTCTTCCTGATTTTCAATGCATTCCTATAGTAAAATCATTAACAATGCATTTCCATTATACATATAATAGCCCTATTCTATCAGTAATGCTTGCATTCATTCCTGACCACTGACAATCCCTTTCTTCCTGATTTTCAATGCATTCCTATAGTAAAATCATTAGCAATGCATTTCCATTATACATATAATAGCCCTATTCTATCAGTAATGCTTGCATTCATTCCTGACCACTGACAATCCCTTTCTTCCTGATTTTCAATGCATTCCTATAGTAAAATCATTAACAATGCATTTCCATTATACATATAATAGCCCTATTCTATCAGTAATGCTTGCATTCATTCCTGACCACTGACAATCCCTTTCTTCCTGATTTTCAATGAATTCCTATAGTAAAATCATTAACAATGCATTTCCATTATACATATAATAGCCCTATTCTATCAGTAATGCTTGCATTCATTCCTGACCACTGACAATCCCTTTCTTCCTGATTTTCAATGCATTCCTATAGTAAAATCATTAACAATGCATTTCCATTATACATATAATAGCCCTATTCTATCAGTAATGCTTTCATTCATTCCTGACCACTGACAATCCCTTTCTTCCTGATTTTCAATGCATTCCTATAGTAAAATAATTAACAATGCATTTCCATTATACATATAATAGCCCTATTCTATCAGTAATGCTTGCATTCATTCCCTGACCACTGACAATCCCTTTCTTCCTGATTTTCAATGCATTCCTATAGTAAAATCATTAACAATGCATTTCCATTATACATATAATAGCCCTATTCTATCAGTAATGCTTGCATTCATTCCTGACCACTGACAATCCCTTTCTTCCTGATTTTCAATGCATTCCTATAGTAAAATCATTAACAATGCATTTCCATTATACATATAATAGCCCTATTCTATCAGTAATGCTTGCATTCATTCCTGACCACTGACAATCCCTTTCTTCCTGATTTTCAATGCATTCCTATAAAAAAATCATTAACAATGCATTTCCATTATACATATAATAGCCCTATTCTATCAGTAATGCTTGCATTCATTCCTGACCACTGACAATCCCTTTCTTCCTGATTTTCAATGAATTCCTATAGTAAAATCATTAACAATGCATTTCCATTATACATATAATAGCCCTATTCTATCAGTAATGCTTGCATTCATTCCTGACCACTGACAATCCCTTTCTTCCTGATTTTCAATGCATTCCTATAGTAAAATCATTAACAATGCATTTCCATTATACATATAATAGCCCTATTCTATCAGTAATGCTTGCATTCATTCCTGACCACTGACAATCCCTTTCTTCCTGATTTTCAATGAATTCCTATAGTAAAATCATTAACAATGCATTTCCATTATACATATAATAGCCCTATTCTATCAGTAATGCTTGCCTTCATTCCTGACCACTGACAATCCCTTTCTTCCTGATTTTCAATGAATTCCTATAGTAAAATCATTAACAATGCATTTCCATTATACATATATTCTATCAGTAATGCTTGCCCACTGACAATCCCTTTCTTCCTGATTTTCAATGCATTCCTATATAAAATCATTAACAAATGCATTTCCATTATACATATAATAGCCCTATTCTATCAGTAATGCTTGCCTCCCTTTTCTTCCTGATTTTCAATGCATTCCTATAGTAAAATCATTAACAATGCATTTCCATTATACATATAATAGCCCTATTCTATCAGTAATGCTTGCCTTCATTCCTGACCACTGACAATCCCTTTCTTCCTGATTTTCAATGCATTCCTATAGTAAAATCATTAACAATGCATTTCCATTATACATATAATAGCCCTATTCTATCAGTAATGCTTGCATTCATTCCTGACCACTGACAATCCCTTTCTTCCTGATTTTCAATGAATTCCTATAGTAAAATCATTAACAATGCATTTCCATTATACATATAATAGCCCTATTCTATCAGTAATGCTTGCATTCATTCCTGACCACTGACAATCCCTTTCTTCCTGATTTTCAATGAATTCCTATAGTAAAATCATTAACAATGCATTTCCATTATACATATAATAGCCCTATTCTATCAGTAATGCTTGCCTTCATTCCTGACCACTGACAATCCCTTTCTTCCTGATTTTCAATGAATTCCTATAGTAAAATCATTAACAATGCATTTCCATTATACATATAATAGCCCTATTCTATCAGTAATGCTTGCCTTCATTCCTGACCACTGACAATCCCTTTCTTCCTGATTTTCAATGAATTCCTATAGTAAAATCATTAACAATGCATTTCCATTATACATATAATAGCCCTATTCTATCAGTAATGCTTGCATTCATTCCTGACCACTGACAATCCCTTTCTTCCTGATTTTCAATGAATTCCTATAGTAAAATCATTAACAATGCATTTCCATTATA
This sequence comes from Acanthosepion pharaonis, assembly GCA_903632075.3. Classification (NCBI taxonomy): domain Eukaryota; kingdom Metazoa; phylum Mollusca; class Cephalopoda; order Sepiida; family Sepiidae; genus Acanthosepion; species Acanthosepion pharaonis. The sequence goes on along the minus strand of CAHIKZ030002428.1, from coordinate 41,153 downwards.
CATATAATAGCCCTATTCTATCAGTAATGCTTGCATTCATTCCTGACCACTGACAATCCCTTTCTTCCTGATTTTCAATGAATTCCTATAGTAAAATCATTAACAATGCATTTCCATTATACATATATAGCCCTATTCTATCAGTAAAATGCTTGCATTTCATTTTCTGACCACTGACAATCCCTTTCTTCCTGATTTTCAATGCATTCCTATAGTAAAATCATTAACAATGCATTTCCATTATACATATAATAGCCCTATTCTATCAGTAATGCTTGCCTTCATTCCCTGACCACTGACAATCCCTTTCTTCCTGATTTTCAATGAATTCCTATAGTAAAATCATTAGCAATGCATTTCCATTATACATATAATAGCCCTATTCTATCAGTAATGCTTGCATTTTCATTCCTGACCACTGACAATCCCTTTCTTCCTGATTTTCAATGAATTCCTATAGTAAAATCATTAACAATGCATTTCCATTATACATATAATAGCCCTATTCTATCAGTAATGCTTGCCTTCATTCCTGACCACTGACAATCCCTTTTCTTCCTGATTTTCAATGAATTCCTATAGTAAAATCATTAACAATGCATTTCCATTATACATATAATAGCCCTATTCTATCAGTAATGCTTGCCTTCATTCCTGACCACTGACAATCCCTTTCTTCCTGATTTTCAATGAATTCCTATAGTAAAATCATTAGCAATGCATTTCCATTATACATATAATAGCCCTATTCTATCAGTAATGCTTGCATTCATTCCTGACCACTGACAATCCCTTTCTTCCTGATTTTCAATGCATTCCTATAGTAAAATCATTAACAATGCATTTCCATTATACATATAATAGCCCTATTCTATCAGTAATGCTTGCCTTCATTCCTGACCACTGACAATCCCTTTCTTCCTGATTTTCAATGCATTCCTATAGTAAAATCATTAACAATGCATTTCCATTATACATATAATAGCCCTATTCTATCAGTAATGCTTCCCTTCATTCCTGACCACAGACAATCCCTTTCTTCCTGATTTTCAATGCATTCCTATAGTAAAATCATTAACAATGCATTTCCATTATACATATAATAGCCCTATTCTATCAGTAATGTTTTCCTTCATTCCTGACCACAGACAATCCCTTTCTTCCTGATTTTCAATGCATTCCTATAGTAAAATCATTAACAATGCATTTCCATTATACATATAATAGCCCTATTCTATCAGTAATGTTTTCCTTCATTCCTGACCACTGACAATCCTTTCTTCCTGATTTTCAATGCATTCCTATAGTAAAATCATTAACAATGCATTTCCATTATACATATAATAGCCCTATTCTATCAGTAATACTTGCCTTCATTCCTGACCACTGACAATCCCTTTCTCCCTGATTTTCAATGAATTCCTATAGTAAAATCATTAACAATGCATTTCCATTATACATATAATAGCCCTATTCTATCAGTAATGAAATGCCTTCATTCCTGACCACTGACAATCCCTTCTTCCTGATTTTCAATGAATTCCTATAGTAAAATCATTAACAATGCATTTCCATTATACATATAATAGCCCTATTCTATCAGTAATGCTTTATTTCATTCCTGACCACTGACAATCCCTTTCTTCCTGATTTTCAATGAATTCTTATAGTAAAATCATTAATTTGCATTTCCATTATACATATAATAGCCTATTCTATCAGTAATGCTTGCCTTCATTCTTGACCACTGATAAAATTTGTTTCTTCCTGATTTTCAATGCATTCCTATATAAAATTTAACAATGCATTTTTATTATACATATAATAGTCTATTCTATCTATAATGCTTTGCATTCATTCCTGACCACTCTAACCCCTTTCTTCCTCATTTTCAATGAATTCTATAGTAAAAATCATTAGCAATGCAAAATACATTATACATATATTATAGCTCTATTCTATCAGTAATGCCTGAGACATTCATTCCTGACCACTGACAATCCCTTTCTTCCTGATTTTCATAAATGAATTCTTTAATTCGTAAAATCATTAACAATGCATTTCCATTATACATATAATTCAATTTTATTCTATCAGTAATGCTTGCATTCATTCCTGACCACTGACAATCCCTTTCTTCCTGATTTGCAATGAATTCCTATAGTAAAATCATTAGCAATGCATTTCCATTATACATATAATAGACAGATTCTATCAGTAGATGCTTGACATTCCTGACCACTGACAACCCAATTCAAAAAGTGATTTTCAATTTTTTTGAGATAGTAAAATCATTAACATGCCAGATATATTATACAGATAATAGCAAATTCTATCAGTAAAAATTGCCTTCATAGATTTGATCAGATCAGAAGAATTCCCTAACACAATATCAGATAAACAAGGCTATAGACCATAGATAGATATATTTGAATAGACCCTGAAATGATAAGTATGATTGCATAAACATAGATTAAAGATCAATAAATTCAAAACCAAGATAGATGATAACCCCAATAGATAGATAGACCATTGATGTTGAATTAAAATTTTGATGATTGGTGGATTTCAGATGGACAGACAATTGATAAAACCATTTCCATAGACTTTAAGACAAAAGATAGTGAAAGAATTAGAAATGACAGATAATTATATAATTTCAACAGAAAATGAAAAAACCAGATTGATGAACGAGTAGACACGGATCAAATTCATGTTCAGATAGATAGATAGATAGATAGGCTGGTCAGAGTAGATCGCCATAAAAATACAAAGAAAAAATATGGGAAACCAATCAATAATGTAAAATATTCATTCCTAAAATAGATAAACAAAATAATATGAAGATAAAGAAGGTCCAGCTTGATAAATAGATCCAATGAATCATTTTGTCCAGACTAATGATTTGGTTAACTTAAAGGTCATTTGGTTTAAATTTTTCGATACATTCACTGAAAGTTTGATAGGTTTTAGATAGAATTGTTAAAAGAAATCTTAGGCCCCCCATTATGATTTATGGTCTTTTTTTGACATTAAACTTTCCACAAGATTTGCAGTGAGTTGAATCTGTACAAGATGAACCAAACCAATTTGAAAAATTTGTTAAAAATTTGCAATGCACGAAAAAAAAAAAGGTTGAAAATAAATACAATGATAAGGGAAAAACAATCAGTAATTGCTTCCTCCCCCGGTACTCATAAGGAAACATTTGTTTCCATTTTTGAAGATCTATTTAAAAAGTTGAGGGGAAATTATTTTCATTGCTACATACATTAGTTTAAATATGGATGGCAAATAATTTTAAAATCAGTTTTTTTTGGAGGGTGGCTCTCTTAGAGATTTCATCATCGTCGGACTTGATTTGTTTCTGTTTGCTTTGTATTTTTTTTCTAAATTAGAAATGAGTCCCATTTTTGGATTTTAAGAATCCACCAGAAATGTATTTTGTTCAGAAAATGGAGACCATTTTCTTAGAAATTTTCTTGCTTTGACCATGAAAATGTTTCTTTGTTTTGGGGTGGTTTCCCCATTTCTTTCTTTATTTAAATGAGTCCCATGCATTTTAAAAGGTCCAAATGGACCCCTATTCTAAGGTAGGATTTTCAGAAGATTCCAACCATTTTGAATTAGAGATTTTTTGAGAACTATTTGTTTCTGTTAAAACATACTTGGATTTCCATGAATAATAATATTTTTTTCACAGAAATGATTCCTATGCTGGATTTTAAGAGACGTCAACAATTTCACCTCAATTTAAGGTAGGAACTTCTGAAGATGAAAATACGGCATTTTCTTAGAGTTTAAATTCGTATATATATATTTGTATTAAGTTTTTTTGTATATATATATGGTCATATACATTTATTTCTGTTTGAAATTTAAAAGAGTCCCATGCTGAAAATTTAAAATCATTCCAATGCCATTCTGACAATGTTAGAGTAGATTGTTCAGCCAGATGGAAAAACAGTTTGGCTTTTTCTTAGAGATTTCTTCGTTTTTAATATTTGTGTCTGTTTCTTTTGTTTTTGGGTGGAATCGAAAACCTGTATGAAAAATAAGTTCCATGCTGATTGATATTTAAGATGTCCACAGTCATTGTTATTGTTGTTTTTGTTTTCTTGTATTCCAAATGGAGATAAAAAATTTTTGGCTTTTCTTAGAGAAAAGCGTCTTTAGTATTTGTCTTAGCTCAAATTTAACTTTGCTTGTTTTGGGGCATTCATTTAAATTTTTTCTGTGTAAATGAGTCCCATGCTGGATTTTTAAGAGACGTCCACAGCCACCGCAAAATAAGTGTAGGTGCATTGTTCAAAAGATGGAGGAGACTATTCTATTTTTTTAGAAAAATTCGTTTCTACTAAAACAAACTCTGTTTTTTGTTTCTTTTTTTGGGGTGGTCAAACATTTTTTCTGTATGAAATGAGTCCCATGCATCATTTTAAGAGAAGTCCAAAGCCACCGCAATTGAAGAAAAATTGTTCAGAAGATGGAGAAAACCAACTTTTCTTATGACATTTCTTTCGTCTAAACTATTTGTCCTTTTCTGTTTCTTTGTTTTAAAATTTCATCGACATTTCTTTCTGTATGAAAAAGAGTTTATGCTGGATTTTAAACTTTCCACAAACACCATATGTAAGGTAGGAAATGTTCAGAAATGGAACATCTAATGTATTTTCTTGTAGAGACATTTCTTCGTCTCTTTCCCATGCTGATTTTAAGAGACGTCTTCACCGCAATGTTTTTGAAAGATTGAGAATTGTTTTCTTGAATTTCATCTGGCTTCTTTTTGTTGCCACTAGCATGGGGTATAATTCTTTCTGTATGAAATGAGTCCCATGCTGGATTTTAAGAGACGTCCACAGCCACCGCAATGTAAGGTAGGATTGTTCAGAAGATTGGATGACCTACGGCTTTTTTAAGAGAGATTTCTTTGTCTCTACTATTTGTTTTCTGAAGAGAAAACCAAATTTGGTCATTTTAATTTAAATTGTATGAAATGAGTCCCATGATGGATTTTAAGAGACGTCCACAGACAACGCAAATGTAATGTAGGATTGTTCAAAAGATGGAGACCTACAAAGACTTTTTCTTAGAGATTTCTTCGTCTCTACTATTTGTCTTCTGTTTCTTTGTTTCTTTGTTTTGGGGTGGTCATCGACATTTCTTTCTGTATGAAATGAGTCCCATGCTGGATTTTAAGAGACGTCCACAGCCACCGCAATGTAAGGTAGAATTGTTCAGAAGATGGGGACCTACGGTTTTTCTTAGAGATTTCGTCGTCTCTACTATTTGTTTTCTGTTTGTCTGTTTGTTTTGGGGTGGTCATCGACATTTCTTTCTGTGTGAAATGAGTCCTATGCTGGATCTGAAGAGACGTCCACAGCCACCGCAATGTAAGGTAGAATTGTTCTGGAGATAGAGACCTTCGGCTTTTCTTTGAGATTTCTTCGTCTCTTCTATTTGTCTTCTGATGTTTTCGAAGGATGCTGGTTTTTCATTAACATTTCTTCTCCAATTGGTTCTTTTGTCGTGAGAAGATAAAAAAGACTTTGGGCATAAAAGTTGACAGCCTCCCCGCCGAGTGTTAGATTGAACTTAGTCTGGTCCCTTACCGCCATGATATTTAACATTTTGTGGGACGGACAATTATGCTGTGACACTGGATGGATGCTTGTTTGTTTGAGTTTTTTGGGATGATCATCGACATTTCCTCCTGTGTGAAATGAGTCCCATGCTGGATCTGAAGAGACGTCCGCAGTCCTTGAATTGTAGGATAGAAGCGTTCAGGAGATGAAGAGCCCTGGCTTTTATTTTGGGCTTTCTTCGTCTTTTATGTTTTTAAAGGATATTGTTTTTATGTCGTCTGTTCTTCTTCAATATATTTTCTTCACAATCAGTCTCCCAGCAATCGTCCAGGATCGATTCCTGTTATACAAACAAATTCTGACATGAACGTTCATCATTCTCCTACCAGTACAAAATTTTGCTGACGCCATCCGTTGTCTGAAAAAAAAAGAGCTTGACAAACAAGTACAAGATGAGAAAAGAGCATCATGAATAATGACTTGTTCTGAAAAGATGAACATGGATTGAACGAATCTTCTATTTGTCAATTAACTTTTGTTATCAGAAATTCTTCGATGAAACACTCTCATTAAATTTTTACCTGTTTTTTTTTTTAATCATATTTTATCTTTTGATCGTGACATGGCAAAAAAGTTTCAATAGAAATCGTAGAAAAAGAAAATATATTGTAATAGACGAAATAATTTTGAATTATCCGAATCTCTTAGATGAAGAATTGTCATTGTTAGCTGTTATCTAGTTTTTCTTTCTTCTTATTTTTGGTGCCTATTATACCCGATCCATTCGGCTTATTTTACTTTTATTCATACAATTTCCATTCTTCAGACTGCTGTCCTCGTTTTTATTTTCACATTCACATCATTTCGGTCGTTATAGCCCACGTCCTTCTTCAGTAATCACGTATATTACTTTGATGTGGTATTGTAATTATTTACAATATTTATATCGTTACAATATTTATATCGTTCAGACTGCTATTCTCATATCCATTGTCACATTCACAACATTTCGTTATTAATACACCCCCCGTTCCTCTTTAGCTGATATTTCTTTGAATTTTGAATAGATCTAAGTATGTTGGTGTTTCTGAAGATTGGTCCGATGACGTTAGTATAAAAGAAAATGAGTTTTCTTTGAATGGGGCTCTCGTCTGGGGCTTTTATTCCCACTTGAGTCCAGCTAGTTATTTGTAACAATCTACGTTAAGAACGAACATTCTATCTGTCACATATCATTTGTTTTGCACTAATTGTTCTGTTTTATTCGTAATTATTTTTATTGTGCCTAAAAAGATCTATGCTAAGAACGATGACTTCTTCTGATTCATGAATTAAATTTTGTTATCAGAAACTTTTTTACCGGTTTTTAAACATTGTTTTTTTTTTTTTGTTTTGTTTTTTGCTTTTTTTATCGTGGCGTTCATGTTTTATTTTCAATAGATGCCAAATTCATAACGATCGTAGAAATAGAAAATACCTTGCGATAGTCTGTCTATATTTCTGAGATGGCACTTGGCACAGTGGATAAAGGCGTTGGTTAGATCCAGTGACAGACCCAAAGAGTGTGAGTTCAATACCTGGTTAAGGCAGTGGAGAACTTTCAGAGGGAAAATTAGCAGGAGATAACTGATAACTGACATCCATCAAACATGGCACGTGGAACTAGAACAGTCTGCCCCAGTGAGTGAAATAAAGGGTTCAGTTCGAAATTCCAACCACCTGAAGAAGGCCGGAGCGTACAACGGCCGAAACGTTGTGACAAATATGGCGACAAAGATGAGGACAATAGTCCGACTAATGTAAATACTGTACATTGCGATAGACATAACAGGTTTGGTTTGTTTTGTTTTACGACAAGTCAACCTCAATAGGTTATTTAATGCCGACAAGATTTTTATTGCTGAAAGGAGAGGTATCATTGTGCCTAACCAAATCAGAAAACGTTAGCTGAAAATATTTTTCCATAAAAATATTTCTGCTAACATTCTTCCAAAAATCTATTGCTGGTAATATATATATATATATATTTTAAAAATGTATTGCTAGTATTTCTTTTTCCAAAAATGTATTACTGGTAATAATTTTTCCTCAAAAATATATTGCTTGTAATAATTTTTTTTTTTTTTAGAAAAATGTATTGCTGATATTAAAACCTATTTTTATACTTTCATAGTGTTTTAACCCCAGTTAACTTTGTCCAGAATTGGTATCCTAACAGGTGCTACCACCCCGGGTCAGGGTAGAACTGGGAACACTGACAATTAAGAGATGGTTCCACGCTCCTCAAAACCTCCTGATCAGGATGCGGATGTAGTTTATCGTCATACCCAGGACGGTAACAGTATTGTTTTCTCTAGATCTCTTAGATGATGAATTTTATTTATTAACTGTTAACTAGTTTTTCTTTCTTCTCATTTCTTTTGCTTTTCCTCGCATTTCTTTTGTTCATCTTATTTTTGTTGCTTTTACTGTAACATCCATGCCTTTTTGTTTCCGATGCATTCTGCTTATTTAACGGTCGTAGAAATAGAAATGCATTGTAAACGGACGTAATGGTCTTAAGTTGTCCGAATTTCTTAGAGGAAGCCTTGTCATTATTATTAATATTCTACTGGTTTATCTTACATCTTATTTTTTGTTGCTTTTATGCCTTTTTATTTCGATCCATGCTGCTTATTTAATGGCCGTAGAAATAGAAAATGCATTGTAAACGGACACGAGAATGGTCTTAAGTTGTCCGAATTTTTAGATGAGTCCTTGTCATCATTATTATTATTCTACTGGTTTATCTTACATCTTATTTTTGTTGCTTTTACCGTAACATCCATTTTTTTTTAATTCGATCCATGCAGTCCTGTATTTTGCATAGATCCATGCTACGTATTTAAAACTCGTAGAAATAGTAGGAAATGATTGTGTTTTTGTCATGGTTTTTAAGGTCCAAATTTCAAGAATTAAAGCCTTCCTTGTTATTATTAATAATTTTTAAATTTTAAGAGAGAATTTTTTGTTGCTTTTTTTGTAAATCCAAAATTTTTATTTCGATCCATTCTTCTTATTTAACGGTCGTAGAAATAGAAATGCATTGTAAATATCTGGTCATTTAAGCTGACGTCATCCAAAATTAAATTGCCAAAGACTTTGCTAATCTTCAGAAAAATAATTCATTAAAAAAAGATGGTCAACTTTTTGCCCCTGATTTGAATTTGCATCCCGAATTAATATATTGGTAATTTTCTATATAAGGACTTTGATCAATTATGTGTTGCCAGACAATTCTTTCTTATCCGAATCTGTTTTGCAACTTTATAAGCGTATCATATGTCCGTGTATTGAAAATTATTGATAAAATCTTGTCTGGCGATTCTGCTCTGGATCTAGTTCTTGACAAAATCCAAGGAAGAAACTGCAATGTTATCCCTCCTGGAATCTCGGCTTCGGACACTTTCGTAGTGTCGTCACGTAGCTTCCCTGTGTCTTTTTTTTAAAAAAATGAATATTTACATTGCAATTATTTTAATGAAAAAAAAACAAATTGGTGCCTCGGTTTCAGGAATTTAAGCGCATTACAATATTAGCACCTCGGTCTCATCCTTTTCCTACTGGAATTGGTAAATATATCCGTAGGTTCTATTCGAAGAGTTTCCGCTCTCGCACTTAACACCTGTGGAAATCTCCAAGATTTCCTGTTAACTACGATCTTCAAAACTGTAAAAAGAATGTCTCCTTGAATCTTAGTGGCTTTATTCCCTTGCTTGGGGGTGACACAACTCAAGAAAATCACCTAAAATATTCAGTCTGTCTGTCAAAAAAATGTGATTCTGCTGAATTTGAATTTTCCATATTAATTGTAACCAAGACGTTATCTATGTCAGATTTTGTATGAAAGATATTGTTGTAAGTTCGAATCTTATTGAAGGCACCTTCTTCATATTCCAATCCATTTCTGCCCGTTAACATTAATAAGATTTCCTGAAAGTATCGATAAAATTTAACAATATAATTAACTTTAAGATCCTGTCTAAATTAAAAGCAGTTCTTGCTGTCCTCGTCTGCTAATGTTTTCTGATTTGGTTAGACACAATGATACCTCTCCGTTTATAGAGAGAGAAGACCCATTTTCTTGCTGTCTGATTAGCCGAAATCCGTCACGTGATGTTTGTCGGTGTTGTGCAATTTAAAACATTTAATTAACGGGACATCTGAGCGTAAAGACAATTAAAACCAATTAACACATGCAAATTTGACTGCATATATTCAATCTAGTCGGGAACAATTTGTAGCGATGCGATGAATTATTGCACTTCAGCCGTTTAAGAAGACATCGAGGTTGAAATGAACGACATCACATACGATCACGTGACTATGCCTCTTAACAGGGCAAATTCGTACATGTCTGCCGAAGACACCAATACCGTATCATACTTCAATGAAGAAATCTACTTAATCTCTTCCTAGAATATGTTCGGCCCATATACAAGCACAGATATGAAGCGATGGACACTGATGATTTAAGCATTACATATCGCATCACAAACAAATATTTTAATTGAAAATAACCATCCCGATGAGAGGGCCATGCTGTTGACATAGGTATTAATGCTTGGGGAAAACATTAATAAACATTTTTCTTAAACATTAAAACAAACGTAAGAAAAACATTAATTAAACTCATACACAAACACTTACCCACATCTAGCACTCTCCACAAGATATTCAACAAAAGCACACTAAAATCAGCTGCAGTTCCACAGAGAAAATGACACAAATAAGAAAAATATACAACAGGATCATAACCAACAAACCACCTGAACAATTTAAACCGACATGCAACTGCAGAACAAAGAAAGAATATCCCTTAAACAAAAATATAATATATCAAGCCACAGTAAAATCAGCAGATAACAAAAATGATATACATAGGCGTAACTAAAGGACTCTGGAAACAAAGAAAATACGCACACAAACATTTCTTTTTACAAATAGTAAATACACGAACAGGACAGTGTTTTTAATCTGAGAGATTAAAAAGTAAACCAAACTACACCAAAAATATCGTGGAAAACAAGGAAAACGGCATCAGCTGACACCAATAAATCCAAAAACTGTAAACTCTACCTGCAGGAAAATGAACAAGAATAAACTAAATTAAGTAAATAAATACAATAAATAAACAAAAATAATTGAAATAAACTAATCCGAACAAATAAATAAAGTCATAAACAAATTAACAAATTACGAACGCACAGATAAACACAAGAAAACGTAGTAATAACAACCAACAATAAAATGATCTATAATCAATAACCTAACAAAAATACACTATAAATATCTAAAAAAAACAAATGCATTGGATCCACAATTATTCCCACTCACTTGCTCCTAGAATAATACGATACAACCCTTTACCGCCCACCAAAAATAACCGTTACAGTAATACAATAGACTACCCACAATGCACCACTCACCTGTACACTTAAAAAGTCGAGTAAAAACACAACACACATGGCCTGAAGATTGCGTTTACTTTAATATTTACATACGCTCTATTCCTTGAGCACTTTAAAA
>CAHIKZ030002428.1:0-27500 GCA_903632075.3 Acanthosepion pharaonis | reverse complement strand
TATATTATATAAAAAATTATTTGAAATATTTTAAAAAACTAAGTATAATTTTGTAATCATTTATTTAAAAACTTTTTATTGGATAATTAATTATTTGCATAAATAAAAGATTATTTATTTTAAAAAATTTTCACCATTTTTATTAAAATTTATCTAAAAATTATCTTATTTTATTATTTTTGATTAACTACTTTTTATTTTCTACATTCAAATTTAAATGAAAAGATAATATTATTTTAATTATAATTTTAATAATAATTGAACATTAAAAAAAAATTTTCAAAAAAAAAATGGCCTTTAATGTTCATTAAATATTTCTATAAACGATAATTTTTTTCCCACATGTTTTTTTTTTCCCATAATAAAACAATTTGTCTATCATATTTATATATATAACTTATATAATTTTATTTATAAATTGTAAACAATATATATATTTGTTGATAAATTTGTGTTTTCAACATTTCAAATAAAATCATTATCGATATTATTTATGTATGACAGAAAAGTTTTTCTATTTCATGATTTTTTAATATTTATTTTTCAAACCTTTTTTTTTTTTTTTTTTGTTATATATATTATATATATATATATATATATATATATATATATATATATATATATATATATATATATATTTATATATATATATATGAATAAAAAACATATTATATATTAATATTTATATGAATTTTGGGAAAAAAATTTGATTATTTTTGGAAATAAATTTTGGGTCATTTTTCAATTTCTATAAAATTTACCTGGAAATTATTTTTTTTCACAAAGGTAACAATTACGATTTAATATATATATTAAATTTTTGTTGGATTTTATAAAATATTGCAATAAATAAAAATTTTATCAAAACTGTTTTTACCCATTTGCTGGAAACGAAAAAATAAAACATTTTCAAAATAAAATTATTAAGTGAATGTTGGAAATATATTTAATTGAAATATATATATATATAAATATATATATATATATATAAATATTTATGTAAATATCAACAGATGTATAAAAAGTTCCTGAAAAATAAAAATATTTAAAAAAAAATCTCTTAATATTGTTTCTGTTGAAACTTCCATCCTGATAATGCATGGAATAATAATGCAACACAAAATGTACTTAGAACAAAATGTATTGAAACAAGAAAGTGTACACAATATTTACATATAGTCTTTTGTATATTCCTGGTAAGACCGTTCCTGGAGAATGTGTTGACTGAGTCGCAGTCGGGCAGAGTCTCTGGTTGAATCTCTTGATTCCTCCCTTCTTCCCGGTACCAACCATATTTATATGGTCGGTACTCCACTATGCAAATTAGGTGGATCCTAAAACACACAAATATTTACAATAAATATATAATATATATAATATATATAATATATTTAAATAAATATGATATATATATAAATAAATTGTTTTTATATTTTTTGGCAGTATGTCTAATCTTTTTAATAAAAATAATGAAAAAAAATCCAATTTTCAATTTTCATTTTTTTTTTTGAAATATCTTTTTAAATTTTTGATAATCAACTATATATATATATATATAAAATATTATTATATATTTATATATGAATATATAAAAATATTTAAATAATTAAAGGAAAAAATAAAAAATTTAACTTAATAATATGCCAATATTTTGAAAAGGTTTTTTAAATGAAATTATGAAGAATCTAATTCATTTTTGATAATACAATTATTGAAACATTTTTATTTTTCAAATAGTTTTTTGATCATGATTTAACCAAAAAATGATTTTCTCATCAGATTTATATATTTTCCTTTTTTAACAAATAGATATCTATTTTAAAAATAATTTAAAAAAATTTTTTTATTATTAACCATTGATTAACTGAAATTGTCAATTGTATTCCTTACATTTATTTGTTAAAATTAAAAAATTATTTAATTTAAATTTATCTTTCTATCCATTACATAATATATCTAAATTATTTATTCAGAAAAATGTATGTTTCATTTATAAAATACAAAATATATGAAATATTTTAATTGAATTAAATTCATATATCATAAATTTCCAAAAATCCGGCTCAATTTTGAAAAATATAAAAATTGACGAATTTAAATCGTTTTTCATTTTTCAAATTAAAAGATATTTGATGTCATTTGAAACTATAAATAATAAATTTAAAGAATGATTTTATTTTGAATAAAAAATTATAATACTATTTTGTTGATTAAAAAAAAAATTTCTTGATTTTGTCTCTTTTTTAATTATCTATGATAAAATAAATATATAAATTGATGGATTTTTTTATTTATCATTTTTGATTGAAATTAAACGAAAAATTAAAATGAATTTTTAAATTTTTTTTTTTAAGAAAATGCGGGATTTCATTCACTCAAATTAAATTAAAGTAATGGTTTTAAAAAAATGATATATTCATATAAAATATTTTAAAATTATTTTTCTTGTTATTTTTAATTAAAAAAAAATGTTCATATTTTTATGTTTATTAATATAAAATAATCATATAAATATTATTTTTTTTTTTTTCTATTTGTTTGACAACTATTTTTATATTTTTATTTTAAGCAATAAATATTAATATTTTCCTATTATTTAATTTTATTTAATTTTTTTTTTTTTATAATTATATATTTTTCATTTCAATATAAATTTAATAAAAAAAAATATTTAATATAAATTAAAAAATTTTTATTTAAATTTTTATTTTAATTAAAAAATATTGAATTTTTTTTAAAAATGAAAAATATTAAAATTGTTTTATGTTTTAAAATGATAAATTTTCAATTTTTAACAAAAAAAAATAAAATTTTTGAATTTAAAAATTTTTTTTTTTTTTATAAAAATTTTAAATTTTTTGAAAAATTTTTTCAAAATAATAATTTTAAAAAATTAAAAATTTTATTCATAATAAAATTTAAATTAAAAAGTAAAATTTTTATAATATAATTTAAAATTTTTTATAATTCATTTAAGAACAAGAAATTTTAAATTTTTCATTTTTTTTTTTGAATAAAATAAATTTTTGAAAAGTTTTTTTGAAATAAACATTTGTTTTTTTTTAAATTTTATAAAAAAATTTTAACAAAAAAAATTAATATATTTTTTAAAATTTTCATTGAATAGTATAAATTATTATAAAAATAATATTTATATATATATATATTTTTTATTTTATTATATATATATTTATATAATATAGTACTAATTTATATTCATATTTATATAATTTTTTAATTTAGTTTATATTTATTTTTTTTTAAAGATTTTTAAAAAATTTCATCATTTTAATTTATTTTAAATTAAATATATTTATAAAATTTAAATTTGCATATTTATAAATTAAATATTAATATCTTATTTTAGATTTATTTTTTTAAATTTCAAATATTTAAAAAAATTAAATATAAATGTCATTTTTAACTTTAAATGAAAAAAATGTAATCTTTTTTTTTAAAAAATTTAAAAAAATATATATTTATATTAATGGAAAAAAATAAATTTTAATTAAATAATACAAATTGTTTTAAAATGATTTTTTTTTAAATTTTTTTTTTGTTACATTTTTAAAATTTATTTTTTTTTCCCAAATATTAAAATTTTTTTTTTATATAATATTTTTTAATAAAAAAACTCGTATTTTTTTATATTCTAAAATAAAAAAAAAATTAAAATATTTTAAAATTTATTTTAATTCAAAAATTTTAATATTTTTTGTCAATTAATTTAAATAAATTGTATAATAAATGATAAAAATTTAAATTTTGATATATAAGTTTTTTTATATTCAAAAATATATAAATAATATAAATGAAAGATTCATTAAAAACGTAATTAAAAATCAAATTTAAATGATTTTTTATTTTTTTTGATTTTTTTTGTTTTTAAAAATTTTTTAATATTATTTTTAAAAAAATTATAAAAAAATTTTTTTTTAATAAAAATTTTAATCATTTTTAAAAAATATATTTTTTTTTAATAAATCATATTTTAAAATTTTAAATGGTTTTTAATTTAATATGATATTTTAATTATTTAAATTTTTTATTTTAATTAAAATTATTTAATAAAATTTTTTTTTATTTAAAAAATATTTTATTATATATATTAAATATATAAAAATTTATTTATATTTGCATAAATTTAAATTTTTAATATTTTAAAATTAAAAAAAAAAAAAATGAAAAAAATTTTTTATAAAATTAAAAAAAATTTTTTTTTTATTATTAAAAAAAAAATTATTATTTTTTATTTTTTTTCTGAATTTTCAATAACATTTTTTGAAAATTTTAAAAAAATTTATATAAACTTTTGAAAAAATTTAGATTTTATTTTTTATAAATTTTTTTTTATCAAAAATTTTTTTCATTCAATTGAAATATATTTATTTTTTAATTTATATTAAAATCAAAAGATAAAATGGAAAATTTCAAATATATTTTTTAAAATCCATAAATTTTTATTTATCCAAAATATTTATTTTTCCAAAAAAAAAAAAAATAAAAAAATTTTTTTGATATTTCCATTTTTGAAAATTAAATATATTTTATATCTTTTTTATTAAATAATTTATTTTAAAATTAATTTTTCTCTTTGTTTTTAAATAATTTTTTTTTTTTTTTTAAAAAATTTTGAATAATATAATTTTAATAAATAAAATTTAAACAATTAAAAATATAATCATTAAAATAATTTTTAAAAATTTTCAAAATCAAAAATTTTAAAATTTATATATAATTTGATTAAATTATTTA
Source organism: Acanthosepion pharaonis (assembly GCA_903632075.3). Classification (NCBI taxonomy): domain Eukaryota; kingdom Metazoa; phylum Mollusca; class Cephalopoda; order Sepiida; family Sepiidae; genus Acanthosepion; species Acanthosepion pharaonis. Next base: position 22,745 of record CAHIKZ030002428.1, on the reverse strand, counting down.
TTAACTTTTCTTCTTAAAAATTGATTTAATTCATTCAATATAAAATTTTATTAAAAAAAAAATTGTTTGATCATTTTTTTTTTTCATATAAAATATTTTTTATTGATTTTTTGATTAATTAATTTTTTTTTTTTATTTTTTTTTGAGATTTTTTTTTATTAATTTTTCATTTTTTTTTTTTTTTTTTCATAAGAAATGTTGATGAAATAAAAAAAATGTTTATCAAAAATTAAAAAAATTTTATAATTTATTTATTGTAAAACATTAAAATTTCTTTTCAAATTTTCAAATAACTGAATTTTTTTATTATTATTTTTTTTTATATAAATATAATATAATATAAATATTTTAAATTTGAACTAATAAATTAATTTTTTTTTAAAATTTAATTTTATAATGATTAAAAAAAATTTTTTGAAATTTTTAATTTAAATATGTGGTCATTAAATAATTTTTTTTAAATTATTTTAAAAAAAATTTTTTTCACAATCAATATTTTGATAATTAATAAAAAGATTTAAAATAAAATAGTGTAAATTTTAATTATTTTAATTTTTTTTTTTTAGTTTTTGTTTTGAAATTGTTTTTTTAATTTTCATTAAAATTTTTTTTTCATAAAAAAATTTTTATTTCATTTTTTATTTCAATTTATTTTTTTTTTTTGAATTTTTTATATTTTCAAGATTAAAAATTAAAATAAATTTAATTTTATTTGAAATTAATGAAAACAAAAAATTTTAAAATTAAAAAAATTCTTAAATAAAATAAATTTTAAGAACAATTTAATTTTCATTTTTTTTAAGTTTTAAAATTTTAGAATAAAATATTTCTTTAAATTTCATTTTTTAAATTTTTTTTCCAAAAATCTTTAAAAAAAAAATTTTGAAAAATTTTTTTCAATCATATTTTTTTAAAATTAATTTATTTGGATTATTCATTTAATTTATAATTTCTGAAAATAATTTAAAATTTTTTCTTTCTTTTCCATTAATTACAGTTTTGAATTTTTAAATTATTTACAAAAATATATTAATAAATATTTAAAATTTCAAAAAAAATTTAATAAATGAAAAAATGGGATTCATAAATTTTGAAAGATATCTTTTTATTTTTAAATATTTTTATTATTTTTTTCAATCTAAATCTTAAATATCAAAATATAAAAAAAATTTCTTTTTTAACATTTTTTTATAAATAATTTTTTTTATTAAAATTCAAAATATAAATTTTTTTAAAACTAAAAAAAAATATTTTAATAAAATAATTGAAAATATAAAAATTGCAGTTAAAAAAAAATAATTAAAAAGTTAAATTTTTTTTTTATTTCATTTTCTTTTATTTTTTTTATTTATTATAATTTTATAATAAATTTTTATATAAAAATATTATATATAAAAAACAACAATTAATTTAACATATTTAAAATTTTTTTTTAAAAAATAAAATTTTCTTTATTTTAAATTCTTCTGAAAAATATTTTTCTTGATTTTAATATTTAATTTTTTGTAAAATTTTCAATGAATTTATTTGAAATTTTTTCATATTTTAAAATATATATATATAAATCATTTTTTTTTGAATATAAAAAAAAAATTTTTTGAAATATTTTTAAATTTTAAATAAAAATTTTTCATTTCATTTATTTTATATGTTGTGAATTTTTTTATTTTTAAATTTAGAAATTCATTGATAAAAATTCATTTAATTTTTTCATTCAACAAAAATTTTTAAAAAATTCCTTTTTATATTTTTAAAATTCAATTTTTTAATATTTTTTTTCTAGTATTTTTTTTTTATATTCAAAAATTTAAAATTTTTTGTTAAAAAAATAATTTTTTTTCAAATAAACTTTTCCATTAATAATTTTTTATTTATATATCTTTTAAAAATTATAAATCAAAAATTTCTAATTTTATTCATATGAAATTTTTTTTAATAAAAAAAAAATATTTTAAAAACAAAATTATATAAATTAAAACATAAAATTTAAATAAATTTTATTTTTTTAATTTTTTATATTATTTTTTTTTTATATTTTCATTAAAATATATTTAATTATTTAAATTTTGTTTTTGATAATTTTTTTTTAAAAAAAAAATCAAAATACATTCTCAAATTTATATTTAATTCATTTTTTTAAATTCATATATGAAATTTTTTATTTTTTTCATTATATATAATTAAATGCCTTAGATATTTTTATTACTTTATTATTTTCTGTCCAAAAATTTTTATGGCTTAAAAATTTCTTCATAATTTTGTAATTGACTTTATTTAAAATTTTTTATTTAATTTTTTTTTTTTTATCCATTCAATAATCATTTTATTTTTTTTATCATTGTTTTCATTTTAATTTTTTTTGAAAATTATTATTATATTATCTAAATATAATCATTTATTTTTTCATAATATATATTTTTTAATTAATTAAATATATTATTCATCTATCTTTATATCTTATCAATCTTCAATTTCTATTTTTTTTCATAAATTTTTATATAAAAATTTCAGTTTAAAATAATATTTTCCAATTTATTTTTTTTTTTCATCCCTTAACTAATATTTTTGTCATCCCATAAGTTCTGTCCGAATTTTGAATAAAGAAAACAAGTGACCAAATGTTACATTTAATTACAGACTGAATCAACAATGTATTTTCCCTGATTATCTATGACATCCTTCCATCTATTAACAAGCTTACTAATTCCATTACTGTAAAATTATTTGGCTTTGATTCGAAGAACTCACAAATGTCAGTTTTAACCTCTTCCTGTGTTACAAAATCTGTTTCTTCCAAATGATTCTGTAAGTTACGAAACAAATGGTAGTCTGAAGGGACAAGATCGGGAGAATAAGGTGGATGAGGAATTTTCTCCCAACCAAGTTCTTCGATCTTTTGTGACGTGATTCTTGCTGTGTGGGGGTCGCGCATTGTCCTGATGAAACATCACCCCTTTTCGATTCACCACAGCAGGTCTTTTTTCCCTCAAAGCTTGGTTCAAAAGTTCTAATTGCTGACAGTATATTTGAGGATTAATTGTTGCATTAGGTGGTAAGAATTCAAAGTGGATTATTCCTTGGCGATCCCACCAGATTGAAAGAAGAACCTTTTGCCCATGAAGTTCCCTTCTCGGCTGTGGCTGGGGTCCTTCCCCTTTACCAAGCCACTGTCTACGACGCTTAACATTTCGATAAAAGATCCATTTTTCGTCGCCAGTCACAAGTCTATCCAAAAAAAAGGTGAAACAAGTTGGCGAGAATGGAGAGAAGAGCAGATGTCAACTCGGGATTTGAGGTTGTTTTCAGACAATTCATGAGGCACCCATTTTCCAAGTTTAGGAACTTTTCCAAGTTGTTGAAGATGACGATGAACAGTTGTATGGTTTGAATTGAGAACCACTGCCAATTCCTCAACTGATAAAGCAGGATTTTCTTCAAGGGCTGCTTCAAGAAGCTTTTCATCAAACTCAACTGGACGTCCGGTTCGATCTTCATCTTCAAGGGTGAAATCTCCACCTCTGAATTTTGCAAACCATCTTCTGCAAGTTCTTTCATTCACACATTCCTCTCCATAAACTGAGTGAATGTTTCTAGCCGCTTCGGCTGCTGAGTTTCCTTTCTTGAACTCATAAAGCATTATGTGCCTCAAATGATTCTTGGGTACTTCCAGGTTAGCAGGGTTTTAATCAAACAAAATTTAATTTTATTGTTCTCTGAAATAAAATTTGATCAGTTTAAATGCATCTAAACATAAAAATAATGTTCAGCTCCATTAGACATTATAAAATACTCTTTAAATTTCGTTCATTTTAACAAAAAAAGTAAAAATCGGACAGAACTTATGGGATGACCTGATGATATTTATCTTATATATTTATAAATATATAACTTCTTATATTTTAATATTTTTAATCAATTTCAAATTTATATGTCAAAATTAAATACAATGTTATTTTTTTCTGTGACATTTTTTTTCTTTTAAAATTAAAAGATATTGAATTATTTTTTTTTTGTTATAAATCGTATTTGAAACTTTTGTGACTTGAAATGATTTTATGATAATCATTTAATATTTATATATTATATATTATATATATCATATATATATATAAATATATATTTTTCACAAATGAAATTGATTAAAAAATTTTTCTTATCATACAGTTGAAACATGATTTTTTATTTCTTATCAAATTTTTTTGTCTCCCTGACTTTGCAGTTAAAACACATCCAATTTTCCTCCTGATGTTGAACATTTTTTTTTTGTATTTTGCTGATAAATTTTTTGATAAATTAAAATCTTAAATTTTTGAAAAAATAATAAAATAAAATTTCAAAATATTTTAGATCCTTTTTTTCAAAACTGACCATTTTACAAAATGTTAACATAAATTTATAAAAAAATTTTGACCTTTCCAATTTACAAAATGAAAATTTTATTTAATGGAAAAATTCTAACCCAGTTCTATAATGTTGTTTATATATTATATTGAATAAAATATTTAAATTTTTCCTATTTTTTATTAATTTCGTATACAAATTAAATCGAATTTTTTTATTTTTCTTGTTCTCCAATTCGTGTTTCATGAGGGGTTGGATTTATCAAACAATTAAATAGGGATCACTTGTCTATTCATTTAGCCAGCTTAATATCTTCTGGCTCATTCTTCAAATATTTTTTTTAACTATTTTAACTGCCGTTATTCAATTTTTTTTTTAAACGATTATTTTTGGGATAAACTCTGGGAAATGTTAAAGTCAAAATTTTTTCTTTCCGCTAAAGTTTTAATGTGCACGTTTTCAAAAAAAAAATACAATTTTATTTTTCTAAATAATTCTTATCTTTTTAAAAATTATTTTTTGCAAACATTTTTTGTTTTTATCTTTATATACATTTTTGAAGATAAAAATAATTTTTTTTTCATGTTTTGAGTTAAACATTTTGTTTTAAAATTAAATTTTATATCTTAATGAAAAAAAATTTACATTAAATTCAATTTAATATATTTTTTTTAAAAAAAAATTCAATTGCATTTTACTGAAGTTTCTTAATTCCATTTTTCAAATTTTTATTTATTATTATTTTATATTTCCTTTTATTTTGTTTAATTTTGCTTTCAAAAACTTGAGTCATATTTGCACCTAAATATCAAAATGGTCAAAATGAAATTTTCCATTAATATATTTAAATTGATGAATTATACGATGTTTGAGAAACAATTTTTAAAATTTGAATTGACAATAAAAAAAATAAATTGACTTTTAAATATATTCCTAAAAAAAATTTTATAAAAATATGGCATGGTATTTGCCAGCAATTATTTTAATACAAAAGCGTCGTATAAAATATTTGAATTTTTTTTTTAAAAAATTTTAAATAAATTAATCTTAAATTCATTTGTTTTTTATTTTGAATTTTTTCTTTTCTCTTTGGCCATTTAATTTTAATTCTTCAAAAAATATTGATAGTTTTTCAAGATTTCAAAATACATGAATTCACGATGTCGATTTGAAGGAAAATTCTTTTTTGTTTTTTTTTGATCACCCTGTTTCGTCATATTCAGCAAAAATTGTTCTTTGTGTTTTGCAAAAATAATAAAAATTGTTAAAGTTCAATTTAATTTGCATTTCCATTTTATTTTATTTTTATTTTTAAACATTTTGGATTTCTTTTTCATTTTTTTTTTGAATTTTTTAACCTTTTTAAGATTAAAAAAATGCAAAAGATTTATTTAAAATATGAACATTTTTTTTAAAAATAAAATTTACAACCTTTATCAATTTTTTTTAAAAGATAATATAATATTTTAAATAAATATTAATTCGTAACAAATATAATGCCACAAAAATGGATAAGATTTTGCCTGGCTTATGCAACAGTATTTTCAAAGATAACATTGAATTCTTCAAATAATAAATAACTGTCAGTTAAATTTTGACGAAACCTTTTTCCTCAAAAATGTGTTTGGGTAAATAATTTCATTCCGATCTTATAATTTTAAATTAAAATTTTCAAAAATTTAATTTTCTTACGTAAAAAAATTTTTTTTTTTTAAAAATTCAATGTCATGTAACAAGAAAAAGATTTGAAATCATTTTTTATTTGGCATTTAAATAAATAATATATATATATATATATATATATATATATATATATATATATATATATATTTTCAATGGTCATTCATTTGCTGATATGGCTTAATAATGATTACTAGTGTGTAAATTTTCCATTGTTATTTTCTATTTTTAATTTTTTGATTACTATGATTCCCTTCAAAATTTTTGATTTCTAAAATTTTTTCAGTCAAATCCCTTAATGTAACGACAATGGAATTGTTGATGTGAATTGTTTTGAAAAATTTTTTTCATTTCCTGAAATGGATTGGATAGTTTAATTTTTTTTGAAAATCTTCAAAAACGTTCATTTTATATAGATAAGGACTGAATCTTATAATTATAGAAAAATATTTTTTTCTTTCCGTGTGGTCTTTACATATATTTGGCAATTATTTGATAAAAAAATGTTTTACATTTTTAAAATAAAAAAAACATGATTTAAAGTCTTAAATTTTTTTCATTTTTTTCAACGGATCAAATTTTTTCATTTTTTTAAAATATTAAAAATTTTCATTTAAAATAAATCATCAGGTTGAATGAATCTTAAAATTAATGTCAGAATAACAAAATTTTTTCATCTTTGCTTTTTAAATTATATTTTTTTTTTTTAATCTTTCAATTAAATTTTTAATCTATAGATAAGATTTATGGTCTCCAGTTGTTTGGATTTAAAACAATGTGTTTAGATAATTTAGAAATAAAGAAATACAATTGATTTGTGACTTTTTTATTTATTAAATCAAACACATGATTCAATCGCAAAAATTTTGAATTTGGTCATTTTTTTTTTCACCAAAATATTGATGAAAAATATTCAGATTTTCAAATTCCAGGTAAAAAATTTTTTTTCATTTTTCTTAATCCTCTTCCAGCATCAATTGAATGAGAAAAAACTTATTCCATTGTGATAATTTTTTCAATTTTTTCTGTCCTTTTTTTTCAAATTAAATGTTTTTCAATTCATTTTCATAACTTAATTTTATAACAATTTTGTATCAAGACTGTCAACTATATTAGCATTTAAAAAATTTATAATCAACTAAGCAAAATTTTTTCGATAGTCCGACGTAACATCAATCAAATTATATATTTTTTCAATTTGATATATTTTGATGGTAAGTTTCATTCTTTTGAACAACGCGTTGCTATGTTACATATTTTTTATTAAAATCATCTATTTTCAGATTTTCCCAACGACTTTTGTTCATTTATATTGTTTTATATTGGTGATGCCATTTTTTAAATAAAACATTAGAATATTTTCTTTTCATTGATGTAAAATTGACTAAAAAATTAAAATAATTTTTTTTATTTGATTCTTTTTAAAAATTCATTATTTTAGATTATTACTATTATTATTATTATTATTATTATTTTATTTTTTTTCTTTGATTTCTGGCGTTTACACATTTCTTTCCGGGTCCCGCCCAGGGACCTAAGGTTAGAAATGGCATCATGACACTTTCACTGACAAAAAAAAAAAAAAAAAAAAAATTAAATAATAGATAAAGCCCTTCGTAAAGTGTGGGCTGTACTTGTCAGAACAATTTTTTGTATCTCCTTGAGGCATGGACTTCCAGGAATCCCTTCAATTAGTCTACTGCAATCTTTTTTCAACCAGTCCTAGGGCTCCAACTACAACAGGGATTGTTGATGTTCCCATATGCCACATTTTTGAGATTTCTATTTCAAGGTCCTTGTATTTTGACAACTTTTTGAATATCTTCAAAGATACATTGCAGTCAGCAGGGACTGCCATATCAATAAGGAGGCACCGTTTTTTTTTTGTGGTCTTTAATAACAATATCTGGCCGGTTGGCCTTGATTGTTCTGTCAGTGTGTATTGTGTAATCCCATAGAATTGTAACAGGTCCTATCTCCGTAACCGGGTCTGGGTGGTGTTCATACCAGTTTCTTTCAGTTTCCTTCCCGTAGAAGTTGCAGATTTTCCAGTGCAGATATTGGCCCACTCTGTCATGTCGGGTTTTATATTCAGTGGGTGCCAACATTGTGCAACCTGATACAAGATGATCAATCGTTTCTGGATATTTATCACAGAATCTGCATTTTGGGCTGACACAATATTTTAGTATATGTGCTTGATAATTCCTAGTTAGCAAGCATTGGTCCTGCGCAGCAAGGATAAAACCTTCAGTTTCCGCTTTCAACCCTGCACTACGTAGCCACTGATGGGTACGGGTTTTGTCTACGTCAGCTTGTTTGGTACGGGAAGAGTATTGGCCATGAAGCGGTTTATCTTGCCATCGCTTCTGTAACTGGTCGGTTGCATTCGTCTTTGCTGTCTTTTTTTTAGGTATTTTGCAGTTTCAGCCGGTGTATTGTGAAATATATCTTTTAAAAAATAATTGTTGATAGTTTTTTGTAGAGACAGTTCTAGTTGAACTAATCCTCTGCCTCCTTCGGATCTGGGCACATACAGACGATCGACATCAGCTTTGGGATGATGCATGCGATAGCAAGAAAGGTTTTTTCTCGTTTTGGCGTCCATTCATTAATTTCAGCTATGGTCCAATTAAGGACATTAAATTGTATTTACCAAAATGGATCTTTTCTTATTTTTCCTTCATTTGGGGTGTTTTTTGTTTTGTCTCCTTCGCTAATTCCTAAATTATAAGCTTCATCATGCTCCAATTTTGATCAATCTTTTGGGACAAAATCTAAATCTATTAAGGGTGTTTCTGTAATTATAAAAAATTGAAAGTTATTTTTGCACATTTATCTAATCCGAAGTAATACCTATGTTCAAACTGAATTATTTTGACAATATTTTGGTTTCAAAGGGTTTGTCGGCTTTGGCAATCTTTTAGTTTGAATATATCTATATAAAATTTTATCATCCTTTTTATTATTTTATTTTAGTTTATTAGTAGTAGTAGTAGTAGTAGTAGTATGTAAATATTTACATTAATCCATCATTATTTTTTGTGGCCATATTATTAATTAAATTGGCCTTTTAAATTTTTAGGCCCTTTTCAGGTTTTGGAATGTCGAACTGAATCCTTCAAGAAGAATAATATCTGAACACAAGGGGAATAGTATTATCGCCTTTATATACGGACATGAACAATGGTCAACTCTTCCAAAAAACAAAACCATGACGTTAAGAACTGCCAAACAAAATTTAAGTTTACTTTAAAATTAAAACTGAGACAGTCCGTTTTTTCTTACTTATCGTTGGCGCATATCAGAAATCTCACAGTTCTCTCGACTCTTCATTTTCGTGTTCAATAACCCTGATCAATTCAATCCATTTTTTTTCACAGTGGTCTTAACAAAAAATTATCTTCTGTGGAATCTCTTTTCCTTTCGATATTAGTTTTTTTAAAAACGCCAGTTGTCCCAAATTTAAACTTGGACATTTTTTAATTTCGTCAATCTTCATTCTCTCTCAAGGTTCTCTAATATTTCTGTCATAACTTCTGCAACTCCAGATAATAGGAAAAATCCTTTCCTTTCTTCTGTACAAACAAAAAAAATGAAAGAACGTCCTTATTGACAGGATAGTTCTGCAAGTTATATAGACTCAAACGTAGTATTTCAAAAAAGATGGATAATAAGGGACAAAGTTCCTTGATCCGACAAAAATAACTATAGCGAACGTTTTTTTGTACGCTCAAGTAATTGGGTACTGCGTGGTCAGACGTCAGTTAATAAATAATTCATAACTTTTGTCACAAAAGAAAACAATAAGGACTATGGAACATTACTTTTCTTGTTTCTTATTCCATGATATATAGAATCCGGGCAAAGAAAATGCTATGAAGTTTCACCTAGTATGTTTTTTAGTAGAATTCTCTTTTCTTTTTCAGCGTTAGCCCCAGATAATTTTTGTTTATTAAAGATAAATAATAAATTTTTTTAAGTTCTCATAATATTTAATAAACTAGATATCTTAAGATAGCTGACCTATAATGGATTGACAATATAATGTCTTTTCCATTTCATGAAGCTCATGTCCTAAATAGCATGTCTTAGCACTGGACCAAATGAAACCGTATTCTTCAGCCTTTAAATGACCTCTGAATTTCATGTCACTGGTGACCTAGAATGATTTTCTTTGATTTTCATGTCTTAACTATGACCTAGCAATGTCCGTCAATTTAAGTCTTTTCAGTTGGAAAATGATTTTTAACATTTGTCTTAGCAGCTGCCTAGGAATCTTTTCACGTTAATTCATTCTTTGCCTTTGAATTCTTAATGATTGTCCAAAAAGGTTTCGAAAGAGCTGACCTAGTCAATGAAGATTTTATAAATTTCAATGGATTCAAATTTCACGAGCTGACTTCATGTCATCATCTTTAATTTTTCCACTAAATTTATGTCAAGAAGGGTGAACTGAATACTTTGAAATCTCAGTTGACATAAAAATGGGATAATTTCATAAATTCTGAAGAGAAATAAATTTTCCGTTAATTCAAATATTTTTATATTTATCTATACCCTAGAAATGGATTTTATAAGTGAACTCATGTCATAGCAGCTTCAACAAATTGACTGGACAGTTTTAAATTAATTTTATTATTAGCCTGGGTGAATAGATTTTTAGATTCTGGAGAAAAAATTGGACCTAGGGAGATACCTACCAATGTTTGTCCTGGTTGGACAATGTCAAACAATGGACTGGTTTGACTTCATGTCAAATAAATAGATGGCTGCCGTTGATAAATATTGTGGCAGGAATATTTAAGTCTGTAATGAATGGTTCGATGACCTCCATATGGTTTCTCAGGATTATCAGTCTTAATTTTCCTGATGAACATGAGTCTTCAGACTGTCTTAGCAGCTGACCTAACAATGGATTGATCCATATATTTTTGGGAAAGGTCAGATTCAAATGGTTTTTTGGGGGGGGTCATGTATCTTGACAATTTTCTGTGAATTTCATACTCATTCTGAACTTGAACTTGACTCGCTGGTTTTAACTTTAGTTTCTGAATGACCTTGAATGGATTTATCTTGTCTTACGCATATAAATTTTGTCCTTTCCTTTTAGCAGCCCACCTAGAATGGATTCAATTCATAAGTGACATTTCTATTATATTCATAAATAGCAACTGAATTTTGATTGTTCCAATTCTAACATTTATTTGAATGTTCTCCCTCTTTCGATTTGGGTGTTAGATTATTACAAAAAGTTGTCATGAAGTTTAAAGCAAAAAAATTTGTTAGCAGCTGATTATACAATGGATTTGTAATCATAAATTTCAGACGATGTCACTACAACCGACAGCAAGGAGGTTTGGAGGAGCAATTTCAAACTCTTAAATATTGAATTAAAAGGATATGTAAGATTGATTCATGTGGTAGTAATTGATAAAATCCCATCTATGATATGGTAGTGGACAGCTGAAATATGAATGGATTAAAATAATTTTACAGTCATGTCATCTGCGAAATATTTTGAAAAAAAAAACAAATTATTAATATATCAATTTAGCAATGAATTTATCCTCATAAATTTCAATGGATCTTAAAAAAAAAATTTGAAATCTCCAAAGATTATTTACCTAAACTAAAAATGTGATCTGGAAAAATTTCTTAGCAGCTTACCTAGTTTTTTAATCCCTAAAATTTCATGTCAACTCCCCAAAAAATGGACCCGGCAGGCAATTTCCATTCTTCTAAGCCTGACATAAGACAAAATGGATTTGTATAAACCAAGAATTGGTATTCATGGAATAAAGGAAAAGAGTGTGCACAAAATGAAAATGGATTTTAGCAATGAACCTTTAATGGAAACAAAATACTAAGTCTTTTCAATTCATGTCAGCAAAAGGTAAATGAAAAAGTTTTTCTTTCCAGATGACTAGCAAATCCTTTCATGTAGCCTTTCATTCCATGGTTTAGATAATATTTTCTGAACCTGGTAAAATTGTCTTCCAACAATTTCATTGTTGTGAACCTTTTTTTTTAGAGCTGACCTAGCAATGGATTCAATAATGAATTTTCATTTTTATCAGCTGCCCTTATAAAATGGCAATTGTCCGTCAAATTAGTCTTTTGGACAATGAAGAAAAAAAAGAAAAGGACATTCTGAAAAAAAAATGTTCATTCCATAGCAAAACCTATCAAATGATTTGTCCGTCTTTTCATGTCTTAGCAATGCTGACCTAGCAATGAAAAAAAATGATTTTAATTTTACCTTTAATGATTGTCCGTGAATCAGCAAAACAAAATCCGGTAGAAAAAAGTCTTAGCAATCGAAGAATAATTTGTTAAATTTAATTCTTAGCAGAAAACCTAGCAATGATTTGTATAGTGAATTTATGTTTTAGCACCCAGAACGTTTGTCTGGACTGTCAATAAAATTTTTTTCAATTTCATGTCAGCTCATTGACCTAAATTATTTGTCTGATTTCATTTTATAGAAACCTAGCAATGAATTGTTCTAATTTCATGTCTTACGGCGTTGAGAAAATGTCTGAATTTCATGTCTTAATAGCTGACCTAATAATGATTTGTCCGTGAATTTCATTTGGATCTTATCAATTGATCTTTTAGATTTCATGTCTTGCAACAGAATTTCATGTCAGCTCAAATGTCTAGCAAGAATGAATGACATTGTGGCAGCATTTATTCAGATTCTGACCTAGAATGATTTGTCCGTGAAATTCATTCATTAGCAGCTGACCTAGCAATGATTTTCTTAAACAGGGAATTCATTTCTTAAACTGACCTAGCAATGGATTGAATTTCATGTCTTTAGCAGCTGACCTAGCAAAAATTTGTCTACGCAGGGCATGTCTTACAGGACCATATGTGATTTGTCTGTGAATTTTTATTCTTAGCAGCTGACCTGGCAATGATTTGTCCGAATTAGCAGTTGACCTAGCAATGATTTGTCCGTTAATTTCATGTCTTATTCAGCTGACCTAGCAATGATTTGTCCGTGAATAGGAATCTACTGTCTTTTTAGCTGACCTAGCAATGATTTGTAGATGAATTTCATGTCTTATCAGCTGACAGAAAAATGATTTGTCTGCAATTTCATTATCTTAACACTGGACCATTTTGTCCGTGAATATTCTAAGCCTAGCAATGATGTAAAATTTCATTTTTCATGTCAGGTAGATTCTGAGAAAATTGTCCTGTTTGTCCAGAATTTCATGTCTTAACAGCTGACCTAACAAATGATTTGTCCTATGTCTTAGCAATGGATGATTTGTCCATGAAAGTCTTTAGGATTCTGACATGTCTTAAAAACCTTTCAATTTGTCACAGTTAATTTCATGTCTTAGCAGCTGACCTAGCAATGATTTGTCCGTTAATTTTCTAGCATGTCTTTAGCAGCTGACCTAGCAAATGGACCTACAATGTTAGTCTAATAGATTTCATGTCTTAGCACAAGGAGAAAAATTGTCCTGTCCGTGAATCATGTCTTAAATTCTGACCTAGCAATGCATTGGTGAATTTCATAGACTTATAGCTGACCTAGGTAATGATTTGTCCGAAAATTGTCCATGTCTTACAGCAACCTATTCTAAGATTTGTCCGTGAATTTCAATGGATTAGCTTACCTAGCATTTGGATTTAATATGTCTTTCCAAGGTTAGCATTATACTAGACAATTTTGTCCGCAAATTCATGCTTGGCAGCTGAATTAGACTTTTGTCTATGTATGATTCAGATTCTGATTAGAAAATTGTTTGTCCGACACAGGACCATCTCACTCAGCAGCTGACCTAGCAATGATTTAATGGTTTTCATGTCTTTAAACCTTAGCAAATGATTGTCAATGTCTTGCAGCTGACATGGACGAATAGGTTTGCACTGGACCATGTCTTAGCTGAATTTTCTTAGCAGCTGACCTAGAAAAATTGTCTGATAGATATAAACGAACTGAATTTCATGTCTATAGCTGACCTAGCAATGGATTCAATATAGTCTTTTCATTTCATGTCAATCAAGTTATTCTGAGAGGTAAATAATTGGACCATGTCTGGCAAGGAATATTCTAAAAAGAGAATGGTAGACTTTCAATGTAAGGTAGATTCTGGAGAGAAAAAATTGTCATGTCTTAAAAATAAACAGGCATGAACCTGTGAACTTTCTTAGCAGCTGACCTAGCAATGGATTCAATATAAGTCTTTTCACTTCATGTCAGCTCAAAGTTTGTCCGTGAAAATAGCAGGGCACTGGACCATGATTTGGCAGCAAATTTCAAGCCTGGACAATGGTAGACTTATAGATATGCAAGATAGATTCTGAGAGAAAATTGTCCTGACCAACATAGTTGTCTAACTTTTTTAGCAGCTGACCTAGAAATGGATTCAATATAAGTCTTTTTCAGCTCATGTCAGCTCAAGGTAAATATGTCTTAGCACTGGACTTGCAATGAAAACAATATTCTAAGCCTGGGTTAATGGTAGACTAATAGATTTGTCCGTTAAGATTCTGGAGAAAACCTAGCAATGATTTGGTGAATTTCATTTCAGCTTAGCAATGACCTAGCAATGGATTCAATATAAGTCTTTTCACTTCATGTCAGCTCAAGGTAAATAGCAATTTCATGTGCACTGGACCATTTGTGGCATGCAATATTCTAAGCCTGGGTGAATGGTATGTCTAATAGATATGCAAGGTAGATTCTGGAGAGAAAAATTGTCCTAGCAACATAGGGAATTTACTTTTTTTCATGCTGACCTAGCAATGGATTCAATATAAGTCTTTTTCACTTCATGTCAGCTCAAGGTAAATAAGGGGGCACTGGATGTTATATGTGGCCCGCAATATTCAAGCCTTAGGTGAATGGTAGACTAATAGATATGCAAGGTAGATTCTGACCTAAAAATTGTTTTGCCAACATAGGGAATCTACTTTCTTAGCAGCTGACCTAGCAATGGATTCAATATAAGTCATTTTCATGTCAGCTCAAGACATAGCAATGGGCACTGGACCATATGTTTCATGCTAATGATTTGTTTTTTAGCAATATTCTGGGCAATGATTTGTAATTTCATGTCTAATAGATATGCAAAGGAGATTCTGGAAGGAAAATTGTCTTAGCAGCAACATAGGGAACCTAATTTTTCTTAGCAGCTGACCTAGCAATGGATTTCATATAAGTCTTTTCACTTCATGTCACCTCAAGGTAAATAGCAGGGGACCTGGCAATATTTAATATGGTGAATTTCTAAGCCTGGGTGAATGGTAGACTAATAGATATGCAAGGTAGATTCTGGAGAAAAATTGTCCTGCCCAACATAGTGAATCTACTTTCTTAGCAGCTGACCTAGCAATGGATTTAATATAAGTCTTTTCACTTCATGTCAGCTCATGTCAATAGCACCTAATAATGGACACTGGACCATAATTTCATTTCAATATTCTAAGCCTGGTGAATGGTAGACTAATAGATATGCAAGGTAGATTCTGGAGAAAAACTGTCCTGCCCGACATAGGGAATCTACTTTTTTAGCAGCTGACCTAGCAATGGATTCAATATAAGTCTTTTCACTTCATGTCAATCAATAGCCTTGTACCTAGCAATGGATTCAATATAAAAAATATCAGCTGACAGCAGCACTGGACCATAATTTCATTTGTATTCTAAGCATGGACCTGGAATGAATGGTAGACTTATAGATATGCAAGGTAGATTCTGAAGAAAAATTGTCCTGCCCAACATAGTGAATCTACTTTCTTAGCAGCTGACCTAGCAATGGATTTAATATAAGTCTTTTCACTTCATGTCAGCTCAAGGTAAATAGCACGGGCACTGGACCATATGTGGCAGCAATATTCTAAGCCTGGGTGAATGGTAGACTAATAGATATGCAAGGTAGATTCTGGAGAGAAAAAACCTGCCCAACACAGGAATCTACTTTTTTAGCAGCTGACCTAGCAATGGATTTAATATAGTCTTTTCACTTCATGTCATCTCAAAGGTAAATAGCAGGGGCACTGGACCATATGTGGCAGCAATATTCAAGCCTGGGTGAATGGTAGACTAATAGATATGCAAACAGACCTAGATTCTGGAGATTGTCCTAGCCAACACAGTGAACCAATACTTTCTTAGTAGCCCAACCTAAATATTTGTCTAGATTCTGGAAGACCCTGGATTTAATGTATTAAGCTGACTTTTCAATTCATCTTTTCAGGAAATTAGCCCGCACTGGATTCATATGTGGCAATATTCTAAGCCTGGGTGAATGGTAGACTTATAGATATGCAAGGTAGATTCTGGAGAGAAAAATTGTCTCCAACATTTGTCCGGAATTTACTTTCTTAGCAGCTGACCTAGCAATGGATTCAATATAAGGTCTTTTTGTCACTTCATGTCAGCTCAAGGAAATAGCAAGGGCACTTCTGGGGAGATATGTGACAGCAATATTTCATCCAGTAATGACTGGGTGAATGGAAGACCTAATAGATATGTCCGTGAGATTCTGGAGAGAAAAAATGACCTGCCCAACATGGGAATCTACTTTCTTAGCAGCTGACCTAGCAATGGATTCAATATAGTTTCACTTCATGTCAACTCAAAGGTAAATAGCAGCTGACCTAAGCCTGGGACTGAATGGTGAACTCCTAGATATCTTAAGGTAGATAGATGTCCTGGATTGTAAGTGAATTTAAATTTCTTAGCAGCTGACCTAACAATGCTAATATGACATAGTTTCAAATTAACAACAGAGTTTTTCATTTCCTGTTGTAACATAGGAAGTTTGTTTTGTGACCAAGAAATGGATTCAATATAAGAATGGACAGATATTGAGCTGTCAATGTATGGAATGGGGGCTTTCTTAGCAGACAGTGACAACAATGGATCAAGTATTTCATTTCTTGGACATTGACCTAGCAATGGATTGGGGAGATTCTTTTCACTTCAATGGTCAATGAGATCAAGTTAACCCTTTAGATTGGCTGAATATTCTAACCATGGATCCATAATGGTTTCTTAGATGCTGAAGATAATTCTGGAGAATAGCACTCTCACCACACAGTGAACCAATATTTTTTTTTTCACCTGAATGGTTAGATTATAGTCTTTTCAAACTTGATCGTACTGAAAAATTTCCTTGTTCAATTACAATTCATTTATGGAGGTTATTATGCTGATGAAAAATATCTGTCTGAATGGAACTAGGATACAAAATTCATTTTAACAAATTTAATAATTCATTTAATCTTTTTCTGTATCCATTTTAATAAATGTTTTTAATCCTTTTTTAATCCTTTCACCGCCATTTTATTCAAAATGTGATTAACGTTAAAACCTGCCGTAATTAAATCTACCCTTCCAAAAAAGACCTGGAGATTAATAATGGCGTTAGACCAATTTTTTATGGGGATCAGGTTTCGTATCGATAGTTCTTCCTCAGGATTAATTTTAGAAACTAAAATGTGGGTCAGCAGATATTAATGATTGACCGCCACCCTTAATTCATACAATAAACTTATTGCCATATCACGTTGAAACCCCGGTTGCTATGCAAGATCATCGAAGTATTCATAGACAACGGAGGGCTGGTCAGTACATTAAATGGGTAGTCCATTAAGGAGTTTTCTGATGGAAGATTGGATGTGAGAGTGGTTTAATGTATTGAATGGCATATCGTTTGGGCAATAGTTCCTGCAAAGATCGAAAGGACAGCAACGTGGAGAATGGTCATACCTGGTACCATCCTGATATCCAGATATTTCTTTTAGATTTATTTACATCTCTAGAAAACTATTCAATGTATCAAAACTACTGTGAAAACAAAAAATTTAGATCTATTTATATATTTACAAGGAAATATAAATTGATCCCCCTTTATATCAGACAAAATAATTTCACATTTGATGATAAGAGAAAAATAAATCAATCAATGAAATACTGATTAAAAGTTTCAATCATGTCTTTTAGATTTGTTTACAGAGTTTGGAATATATGTATAGAAATCTATCTAATCCATAAAAAGAAAGGAAAACGAATTTATTGATTGTAATGTGATAATTAAGACGCACTTTTTTATCCAAGACTCAATTACTTGTTTTTTTGATAAGCAGTAAAAAACGAATGATTCAATCAAAGAAATACTGATTAGCAACACGGGCATGTCTTTTAGGTTTATTTACAATCTCTGGAATATGAATGTATAAAAATTAGGATGGCCACAAAGTGAGGGATCGGTTTATATATTTATTTTAATACGGAATTGATCTGCCACTTTATATCCACATTATAATTTCTTGTTTGATGATAAGCAGCTGAAAACGAATGAAAACATTCAATCAAATACTGATAAGCTACACAGGCATGTCGTTCAGATTTATTTAATCTGGAATCTAAATGTATAAGAATTATGGTGGTCACAAAGTGAGGGATCAGTTTTTTTTATATTGATTATAAGGCAGAATTGATCCCCCCCACTTATATAAGAATGGTTATTACCTGCGAACTGACGGAAATATTTTCTTCTTCCTTTTCTGACTTTAGATGATGATGTGTGATGGGAACAAAGGCTACTGTTTCCTTGAAAATCCAGTCCGATTGGAAAACCAGGCTATGACTCGAACTACCGGAAACTGAACGTTCTTCGTTATACAGGGTGGCTATGTAAGGTTAAAAATCAGTGGTTACCTATGAAAAAAACGTTCCATATTAAATTTTAAAAAGAACCTAAAACCTAAATGATTAAAAAAACCTACATTTTATGGATATCTGATATATTTTTTATGGATGTAAACTGTGAACCCTCAACTTTTGGCCCATATATATATATATATATATATATATATATATATATATATATATATATATATATATATAATGCAATCTATATTAAAATGTTTAAAAATAAATTCTCTGAAATAAAACATATTTCTTATTTTTTTCTTATTTCCGAAGTAAAAATAAAAATTGATTTTTTTTCTAAATTCTCTAAGAATTGACATACAATGTAACATAGTATATTTAGATGATTAGCCTCGGTTTTCTTTGATTTTTATTGAGTGAGGCTATTCACTGATTTTAAAAGGAACCAGAATTCAGGATGCTTCATCTCTACTAACCTACTGATTTTTTTCAAATAACCTATTTTTCAATTATGTCTGAAACCATTGTTTATTCATGGAAGAAAAGAAATAGATGTGAACAGACTGAAAAAAAATATAGATAGATAGATAGATCTTAAATTAATTTAAAATGAACAGTCCAACTACAGATAAATTAAAATAAAGATATGTAGATGACACAGTTCTCAGATAAACAGTCCAAAGGAAATAGATGAATGAATGAATGAATAGACAAATAAAGAAACAGTCCAACTAGAGATAGATAGATAGATACATGAATAGATAGATAGACAGATCAATAAACAGTCCAACAGAGATAAATGCATGATGAATAGGTATAGATACTAAAACAGATAAATAAACAGTTCAACTGTGATAGATGAATAGATAGATAGAATGAAGTAGATAGATAGATAGATAGATAAAAAAAATGATCCAACTGAAATAGATAGATAGATAAAATAAAGAAACAGTCCAACTGAGATGGATAGATAGATAAATATTAGATGAGATAAACAGTCCCTCTGGATAGATAGAATAGATAGATAATAGATAGATGAATAGATGGATGAATAACCTTAGAAAAAAGGACTAAGGATAGATAGATAAATAGATAATGGATGGATAGATGGATGAATAAATAGATAAACTTCTATTAATATCTGGGATAGATGAATGGATAGATAGATAGATGATAGATGAATGAATGTGAACAGACTAGCATAGATAGATATTTGAGGATACCATAGATAGATGGATGGATAGATGGAGATGGACAAACCAGGATAAATAGATGGATACGATAGATGAATACTTGGATGGATTCATGGAATTTCAAATTTGGGATAGATGGATATTTAGATGATGGATAGATGAATAGATAGATAGATAGATGAATGATAACGGGTGGAACATCGACACATAGATAAATAGATCTCTCCGAGGTTGGATCATATACGGGATCTTACTGGGAATTTCATTGATAATGAAACTCATTAATATGGTTAGCGTTGATGTGATCTTTTACACCTTTTAACCTTGAAGAGGACTCTCATAAATATCCATCCACCTTCAGGAAATATTCGATCAAATTTTGGAATAACTTTTCAACACGATCTCTATCCAAGGCGTGTTACTTTCTTCCATAATAAAAGACACGGGGCAATGTTTCTCAACCTTTTCTATCATGATGACCCAAGTCTGGTATTAAAATATTTCAGGTCCACATAAATATGAAACAAGAACTTGTTGCCCTCATTTTGGAAATTCAAATACCAAGAAAAACACAAGAAAAACTTAAACGACGATTGAAGGAAGAGAATGTAAATTTAATTTTAAACATATCGGACGACCAAATCTCAAACAGTCATAGCCTGTAAATTAAAAAAAAATTGATAAATTTAAATAAATTCACGGTAAATTTTGTTTGTCTGGCCATGAGTCTCAAATAACACTTGCCCTTTTTAGACCTGTTATATCTTTTTGGAATTAGGATTATCCCGGGTTTAAAAACCCGCCTTTTATCTGGTGACTGAATATCCCGCATTGTGTTTTGTGTTTAGATGGGCAGGAAACAGTTAAAAATTCAAATTTCAAAATAACTGAAAAAAATCAGTGATTTAAAAAAATATTTATTATATATTCTTTGCATTATTTACATTATTCAGACTATTGTCCTCATCTTTGTCGCCATATTTGTCACAACGTTTCGGTGTTGTACGCTCCGGCCTTCTTCAGGTGGTTGGAATGTCGAACTGAACCCTTTATTTCGCTCATTGGGATAGACTGTTCCTGGTTCCCAAATGCCATGTTTAATCGATGTCAGTTATCAGTTATCTCCTTTTAATTTCCCTCTGAAATCTGTTCTCCACTGCCTTAACTGGGTATTGAACTCACAATGCCAGGGTCCTGTCACTGGATCTAACCAACGCCTTTATCCACTGTCCTTTGTCGCCATATTTATGAATTTCTGGGTATTATAAACCCTATGCCTTCTTCAACCATTTTTACATAAGCGAATTTTACTGTTATCTTTACATGTTTTTTACAGAGCTCATATTTTAACTTTTTTGTTGTATAGTTATTGCTTTCTCTGGCACTCTATTATTACTGGTTCCACATATTATATTTTATTTCTATGCTTGGTCAGCTCAGGAATTTTTGTGGCTAGCATATGTGCGATTCCCTTAAGTTTACGAATTTTCCAGTAGGTGTTCCTGTCGATTAGTCACCTTGCGCGATCCCACAGGGGCAGTGATCTCTCCTTCTCTCTCCATATGTGGTCAGCCATACCTGATTTTTTCTACTTCCCTCAACATTTACAGCTTTCTGGTGTTCTTGAAGCCTTACCTTTATATTCCTTTCCGCAGCTGCATGGGATAGCGCACACAGTCTTTAATCATGTTCTCCTCTATGTGGGGTCGTCAAGCTTTTGAAGGTTGTCCCGATGTTATATGGACCGCAGATCCTTTGTATTTTCTCTGATAACCCCTTCACATAAGGCAAACAAACTGTTTTGTGATGTATTCTTTGTTTGATCAGATTTCATTAAAGTATTTTTGCAAAGAGTAATTTTGTCGAGAGTCTGGTTTGGTTTATTTTGTTTTACGGCATATCAACGTCAATAGGACATTTAACGCCCGCAAGATTTTTAGGATAGGTTCGTCTGAATAGAATATGTATTCTTTGTTTTAAATCAGTTTGTAGATTAGGTTTCATTGACGTATTTTTCTAAAGAGCTTATTTTATCGAGAATTTGGTGTTTTTGATGTAATATTTTCAGATGTACAGTTTGTAGAATAAATTAATTTTATTGATAATCCAATTTGATTCATATTTTGTGGTAATCATCATTTTGTTTTACCAAAATATATTTTTCAAATATGTGTTACCGGTAATAATTCCCACCCCCCGCCAATGTATTGCTGGTACTTTTACTATAAAAACCTATTTTTACACTCTAAAAGGTTTTGACCCCAGTTTTGTTGCTGATGTAACTGTTTGCCCATAGCTGGGATCCTGACAGGTGCTACCATCTCGACCTGTGAACAAAAGCAATTAAAAGGTGGGACCATGACACACAAAACCTCCTGATAAGAGGCCTTATAGTTTATCGTCATAGCCAGGACGAGCAGGCCGGGAGACATAATTACGATAGTTTAAAAAACAAAACAGGGGTATCTACTAAACAACAACATTTACAGGAGTAAGAAATAGTCTTAGAGTAAAATATAATTCACTAAATCCTTGGGAATATATTGATAGATAATTCCCTATGTAGAGTAATACGGGTTCTACATTAAATCCTGGGTTATGTCACTGATGATATGATGTGGCCATGAAATGTATCATGGAAAGAAGAAGACATCTTTATACAAGGGACATTGGGTTAAGTGATTAAATAATTACAATAAACTCATCTCAGAAATATAGACAAATCCTGAAGAAGCCGGAAACGTAAAACAGCTGAAACGTCGTTAATATGTCAATATTGCCCAAATAATGTAAATAATGCAAGTAATCATAATACCTCATTTCAAAGATATAGACAGGTATATAGATATAGACATAAAGGCCAGAGCGTACAACGGCCGAAATAT